>JABFPM010004344.1:0-12787 GCA_022817325.1 Idris sp. 1 HC-2018 | reverse complement strand
AGTGTCAGTTTTCAAAATGGCGGCCGGCGTTGCCCGTAGTGAGATAAAAAAATGATTGTATCTTTTATACTACAATACAAAAATTGTTCTCATTTGCCATGAATGTTCCTAAGGTACAAGCCCCTCACTTACATTTATACCATCCGAATTATCGTTTTAATAATATTTTAGTCCAAACTTGTCGCATCGTGTCTATTGACATTGCCAGTCAAACTTTCACTTTCGAGCGCTCGACCGGTTATTTTTTCTGGACGTTCAATTATTTTAGCGATCATGAGTTGGGAATGTTTCCTTGTAAGTTACTTTCTCTTTGTAATAGAATAATTACAAGAAAATTTATATATTTTAAGAAAAACTTACTTATTGGCTAGTGCGACATAATTTCCTGGGAAAACTCCACACTTTTGCGTTCTATTAGATGTACCTTTAAACCATCCATCTTGGCATCTTTCACTGACCATATAAATTCCGCCTTTTCTCAACTCTAATTCGTCAGGTTTCTGAGGCTTGTATGGGAAAATAGCAACATAAGCGGCAGGTAAGTTGCTGGCTGTCGCATTACCTGCAAGAGTTTGCGATGGCTGAGCCAAAACCAAGTCGCTGCTACCACTCCGTCGGTGTCTGATATTGTGATCATTATTGGATTGATTTGTAGCTGAAAAACTGCTTTGATCAGTGCTTACGCCAGTAAGAGCTGGCTCAGTTGCGGGGCTGAGTATTTCAGCGCTGTGTCGGTGATGCGGATGCGGATGATGACCAGAATTGACCGCAGTAAAACTATGTCGTTTGAGGTTGTGTCGACTTTCAACAGCAGGAGGAGAAGTTGCAGGACTGCTGGGACTGCTGGGACTTGTGCTAGAACTGCTTGAACTGCTTGAACTGTTCGGAGTGTTTGGACTTGTAGTTGTAGAACTACCGCCAGATGAGATATTGTTCGATTCAAATGCAGGCAGTGTCACGGTCTAATTATAAACAAATCAACTGTACTTTCAATTTCAAACTTTTAAATACAAAATTGATTTAATATAATATGAATTTTAAAAAAATTGTACATACGGTCTGTGAGGTAAAAATGATCAGGTTCATTTTTATTTAAAAAAGTAATTGTTAATACCTTAACAAAAAATGTATTATGACACAGATCCATATTTTGTAACACAAATGCAAAATACATCTAACACAGGAGTCGTTCAAAAAATACGTAACTCCAAGGGGGGAGGGGGGGTGATCATAATTACCACTTTTCTGATCATGTTTACCCCACCTGACCCTAATCTAGAGTTGTGTAAATTTTCAAATTTTATGTTAAATTCACTAATCAACATGAAATGTATATCGGAGTCAGACTATACTCACTTTTATAGAATTTTTTGCGTAGAAAAAGAATCTATAGATGAGAAGGTTATATCTCGTAAGGTTTTTGAAATTAACTCTGAACCAGCCAAAATTGCCATTTTTCAGACTGCTGCAATGCAATTCTGTTGAATGTAATTCTAAATTTAAATTATATAAAAGTATGATGAAAGAGCTATGGAAATCGATTTTTGTTTACCATTAGTGGAAATTTAGCTATTTGAAAAACTGAAGTCTCTTATTTTCAGGCTTACGATTCATCATATTTTAGTCTTGCCAAACATTTTTGTACAATAAGTTTTTATTGCAATATTAAAAAATTGTTAACAATGATCTGCTTTAATAAATAGTTTAACATTGCGAAAAAATAAATCTGAATTTCAGATTATTTTGTAACAATTTTTCAGATTTTTTATTAATCTGACAAAATAAATCTGAATCTTTCATAGCAATCTAACGGTAAGATTGACAATCTGACGGAAAGATTTGTGGATCTGGATTTGACAAAATTGTGACAGGTAACCTAAAATTACCTGATCTTCTTCGATGTCACAAAAACAATTTAAATCCGTATTCACTTGTTGCAAGACAATCAAATTATCACTTAAAGTGCTTTGAGCATTTTGTCTTTTTCTGCCTTTTCAAGCAAGGCAGTTTTTACTTGTAACACGTCACTTTTTTCGTTATCCGATGTGAATTTGATTTTTTGCAACATATATCAATAATGCATGCAAACTTTTTTTCTTCATTCATTATTATAGTAAAAAAAAGTCAAGTGTCTTTTTTATTTAACCTGTAGATCTTGATTAATACACAGCACACCTTGTTTGCCAACCAAAACATGTTCGTGATTTACGTCGATTATTATTGGCGGACCGCTACGCATGTACGAAAATATATCCGCCAAAATTGTTGTTTTTAGGAACTTTTTATTTTCTATTTAGTATTTTAATGTTTAATTTATTTATTTTACTCAAATCATTTAAAATCATAGATATATTAAGATTATTTTACTTCTGATTTAATATTCAGTTTTCAATTCAATCTGAATCTTACTTTCAGTTTTCAAATATTCTGAATGTCAGATTGAAAAACTGAAGTCAGATCGACGAACTGAATTACAAATCAACAAATCTGAAATTTAGATTTTCGTTTTCGCAGTGAATAAACTATCTTATTTTGTTTAACATTTAACATGAACTGTTAAAAAACTATCACATAGTAACGGCTAAAAGGAATTCCTAAAATTAATTTTAAAGCTATAAAAATTAAATTAATTTTGTAATAAAAAGTTACTATATAAAAATATTAAGCAATACTAAAATATGAAGAATCGTAAGCCTGAGAATAAAAAACGTTTGTTTTTTAAATGGCTACATTTCTACTAACAGCCAACAAGGAATTGATTTCGATAGCTCATTTTATATCTCTTTTATCTATAATTTAGAATTGCGTTTATTTCAAGAATGACAGCAGTCTGAAAAACGTCAAAAATAGCAATTTTTGGTTCATTCTTATTCGAATATCTCAAAAACCTTACGTAATAAGTTCTTTTCGTCTGTAGATTCTTTTTCTATATGAAAATAAAAAAAATTGTACTGTATTATAATTAAAAATAATACTTTATTAAAAATGTAAGCCTACTGAATTAATCTGCGGTCGCGGTTGACCTGAAGTTTGTACATTTCGTGAATGGTCTGTTGGAATTAAAGGCGTGGTGTCGTCATTGGTTGGTGTAGGAGGAGCTACTCGAGACGGTCCTGGTTGAACACTGAAATTAAAAACATTAGCAAATATAATTTTTATGAAACCATAAATCAAACTATTTTTTTGTTCGATTATAAACTGTGGAAAATGAATTACATATATAATTCTTTTTAAAAAATGCCAATATTTTTTCAGGGTGAGGGGCGATTTGAGTAAAAAATCAATCAACTCTAGGATGGAATTGACGTAGAAGGCTAACAAAATTTAATACACATTATTTTGGAATGCAAAATTCACCTTCAACATTTCAGACCCTCTGATTATATTTTAGGGAGTACTCAAGCAGGCTCTTCTTGAATTTTAAGAATTTGGAAAAGCCGAAACGTAGTTTAGAGGGTGATATGGAAGTTGTTGAAAGATATTACGGCAATTAAATACGAAATCTGAATCATAAATGACTTAAAGATTCGGAAAAATGAAGTTAATATATATGTCACCCTCTTTTACAGCCAACATCACACTTTACAAAAATCGGTGATTTTGGAGTGAAAAACACGTCTAAGTTTAACTGGTTCCAAGATTTTTTTGGGATGTAACAAAATATTATTTATAAAATGGTCTTAAAGCTTGTAATACAAACGAAGCAAACTACGTTTTGTATTACAAAATGTAAACAGCAAAATTTTAAACTTTTATAAAATATTATTATTTGTCATTATCTGCAAATCTGACAAATTTACTATATTTTAAAGTGATTGGCAATTTTAAATTATGATAGTTTTCCAAATTTTCTGCCTGTAGTGTATTTTTTCAGTGCATAATTTTTTACTAAAATCAATCAAACGGTACAGATTTCAGTCATTTTATTTTATAGTTTGCTTAATTCAGACTACATTTTTCTTTTTCATTTTTCAAAAGATAAGATTAGTGCAAAAAAAGTTTTCAGTAAAGGTACTAACGCATCGATACTGTTTCAAAGATTTCTCACTTTTGTAAGAAGATTGTCTAACATTCATGACGGTTAACGTTTACTCTTGTTTGATTAAAAAAGTATACACTTTTTGAAATTTTAAATAAATTATTATAAAAACAACTCACTTAGTAGATAATTTCATAAGAGCTCTGGCAACGCTGTTTAATTCCACAAATGCCAAAGGAAATATGCCAATTCGATCTAAAAGCTTTCCTTCTGCCCAGTTTTCATCTACTCGTCTAATAACACTTATAATTTCTCCCTGAAAACAATACGTTTTTTCAGTAATTTTGTAAGTATTTAAATTTTATCTCAAACAAATTTGAAAAAATATCAAATAAAAATAATATGAACAAAATTACTTTGTTGAAAGTCAGACATCCATCCTCATCGTCATTAGACATTCGAAAGTCATATAAAGCTTTACATTGTGGAACATGTGGAGGTAATGGTGTCATCACCTAAAGAAACAAAATTGACGTATATTAGACAGATAGTTTACTAAGTTTATTTTCATTCTTTTATACTATTTCGTTTATTCATCCATACTCCTATTATGATATGATTCTAGTTAATTTGATACTCGCCTTTACATATGATAATGGAAATACACCATCATTGATTCCGCATTCTCCTAGATACCAGTTGCTATCTACTTTCTTTTTCAATATGATAACGTCTCCTTTCTTGAAGTTAAGATCCCTGTAAAATTAGTTAATGATAATTAAAATATAAAACAAATTACTATTGCACTTATTATTGTAGAAAAAATAACACTTAATTATATTTTATTCAGCGCGTGATGTTTATGGGATGTATATTGTTTTGTAATATATTCATAGGGTGGTCGTTAAGGGAATTTTTTTTTAAAAATGACATCCAGCCCTCCCCCCGTTATCCCTCACCAGATCGTTTTCAAGTCCAGACAAAACTTGTAATACGTTAATCCGAACCATTTATGTACAATTGTAACTGTAGAGACCCCTTTTTAATTCAAAAACTAATATCTAATTTTTGCATTTATTTTCAATTATTGTAAAATCATTTTTGTGGATATTTTAGGTGAACGTTTTCCTGTATTTGGTTTCATAATTATTGATTTTTGCAATGCTAAATTTAATCGGAAGCGCTCATTTTTGTTTATGTTGTCAAGACTTGTAAACTAACTAGAAACATTTTTTTACAAATATTTTCTTTGCATGATTATGGTTATCCACTCAATAAAAGCTCAATTTCAAAAAATATTTTTCAATTATTTGAACAACCAAAATAAAATTGAAAAGGTCTCTAAAGAGGAGTTTTTTTATACCAAACATAAACAATACATATTACATCACAAACTCTAAAGAGTTATCTGTTATTTTCGACTGATAATTTCAAGTCTTTTAAAATTACATAGCGTTCACAATAAAAAATAATATAGATTTGGATACAGTGGAGTGTTGCATAAGTTGAACATAGTTCGCATTAGTTGAAGACCGACTATTGGGCAAAATGAACCCCCCTCTAATATTTTTTGAAACTTATACGAATTGGAATGTCATAACTTACGCGAATTACAACTTATCCGAGATTCTAATTTATGTAGCTTTGACAAGAGATATATTTTTTAACTTAAATGTAAGCTGGTCTCTCCACTTTAATGCTTGTCTACACAAGAGTGCACAAGTCTCCACCATAGACGACTTTAGATTGGCACATCAATGAGTTAACACATCTTGAGATAATACTGGTCGAACAAATTTTGCTTTTTTTCTTGTATAGTTTTTTCTGTCTAATTTCATAGATTTTCATGGTGAATAATCTGAGGAAAACCTATAATGAAAAATTTGTGTACGACGACAGCGCCACTGATAGTTCAACAGCAGCTCTGTCATTCGTAGGCAAAAGTAAAGTGAAAAGTGGACAGTATGTGGACATCAGAGTGATTCTACTGTTCACTTTGACTTTGAAATCTACAGATGACTTTCAGCTGCTCCATAAGGAGCTCAGCAGGAGTTCGATTTCACTCAGCTGTTGCCCATCAGCGAGGGACAGCTAGAGTTCTATCAGTTCGGTCAGCTGCTGACAATGGATGGATAGTAAGAAAGCACACAAGTTTTCAGTGTATTGGGATTTTGTTTTAAAAATTTCTAATATAAGAGGAAACCCTTATAAAATCGAAAATAATATATAAATAGATGGATCTGTAAAAATATTGAGAACACATTTAAGTTAAATTAAGAGTTATATGTAAACATGTAATGGCAACATCCTGTCAGTTTATTTTATTTAAATTAGATTAGAAATTAAATTGTCCAAAGATGAATGTTGTAAAATTTACTAAATAATATAAATGATGAATGTTAGCAGTTATAAACAAAATTATTATAAAAAGATTTTGGAAGTACGTTTCAAAATATAGCCTGTATCCATGAAAGAATATAACGTACTTTTTTAAAAATGCAGTGGGCATACTTTTTAAGTATTAGTTAATTGATTGGTTTTTAATATTTCTTTCCAAACTTAATTTCTATCTCTTTTTTTTATTTTTTACATTTTTTATATGTAAAAAAACGTTTTATTAGTTATTTGAAAATCAACACAAACTTACTTTGCGATCCATATTTGAGGAGTTTTTACAGAATAGCACCACTACTCTTAGATAAAATCTAATTGACAATTATTCATTTATCCTCATTATTAATGTTTATTTTATTTATTTGAAAAGTAACTTTTTCCACTATTCTTAATATAGTTTATTCTTCCGAGTACATCAGGATCAGTATAGAATTTAGCCGCAAGAGGTCGTCTTTACATCTTTCAAATCCCAATACTAAAAAGTTTTTGTAGCTACGATAAATATATTCAGTTTTTTTTTATATTTATAAGTTATGACTATTAATTAGCCCTTACATATTTGGTAAAAATGGTCTAGATAATTTGTTCTTATTTTAAAGTAAATTTGTATTACTTAATCCGTTGACTTTAATTTTTTTTGTGATTATACAGCTATAATTCGACATTCTAAGGTTATTACTTTATATATACATATATAAAAATAACATGCTATTTTTAGAGATTTTTTATGCAAATTTTTAAATATGTCACAAAATTTGCATAAAAACTTAATTTGTGCATTAAAGTATTAACATTTAAAAACAGAACTTCTTAATTTTCGAAAAATGTAACAAATACAATTGTCCACTACAGTGGACAAAAATGGCTAATGGATTGAAAAATATCCTCACAAAAGTTCTCCTTATTCTTAATACTAAATTCCACCCTTCCTTAATTCTGAATACTTGTGTCAATGTTTTTCTAAAGTTATCCGAATCTGTGATGTTTTTATGTCTTTGATTGGTTAATTGAAACAGAGTATTGGAAAATTAAAATTGCTATTATTTTATTTATTTATAAACATCAACATTTCATAATTAATTAGTTAGAATTCTTGTGAACAAATCTGATGCATAAATTATGTATAAATTATATATTTTTTAAAGTCAATTGATATATAAATAAAAATTGAACATACATATATAAATTATGGTACGAACAATACATAAATTAAATATAAAAAATATATTTTTTATATATACATATTTGGCCTACTTTTATTTTTCCTTATGTTATGATTTCTGTTTATTTATATTTAACCCTTTATCTGTACTGGTTATCCCTACTCAATTTACCCATAAAAATGATAATCCCTCCCTCCAATTTTTTTCAATTGAAAATACTAACACACTGTTACTATTTCTAAGAAAGTACAATAACAAAAAGCGACCTTGTATAAGTTTTAAGAGCATTAAAAAAATAAAGGTAATAAGAGAAAAAATTATTATAATTTGTTGATCATTTTTAATATTAAATAAACTTGAAAATGTTGTTTATGTTATTATTGTTAGATTAAAAATTTTTTTAAAAGTAATGTAAGACGTATGTGGGAACAATTTTAAGCTTTAAATTGAAAGTTTTGCGCATTATTACAAATAGTTGGCCGATTAACTTAAATTAACAGTAACTCAGAAAACGATTGGAATTTTTCAATAGAAATATAATAGAAATATAATAGAAAAAAAATAAGCATCAATTTGATTGAAAATTGATAAATAATTATAATCAAAATTAAAACCATTAACTTAGTAATGGATACATAAATAGAACAAAATTGTAAACAAGCAGAAAGTTGTCAAATAAATAGTGATTTATAAAATTGAGCAAGTGTTTATTTTGAATTGTGTGCTTTTAGTTGAATGACAACAGTTCAACTGAAATTGAATTACAAAGTGAATAAAAGATTGTGCAATTAGTTTAGATAAGACAATTTGTTACTGTACCCAGGAACTCGGGAAATGTAATCGTAGATTGCCACGCCGTATGGCCGGCTGATTTGTTGTTTTGCTTGGGCTTGTCTGGCGAGGTTGTTGGCAGGCGACAGCTGACTTTGCGCTGCTGTTGGATTAAGTTGGTTGATGCAGCCGGTGGCGACGTTGCTCTTGGCAGTTCCCGGTTGTTGTGACTTGGCTGCTGTATGCTTTGGAACTGCATTCCGCATGCCTTCCAAAATTCGCATGAGCAGCACATTAGGCGGCAAATCGTCGACCTTAGCGTCAACAAGGACACGACATTCCGGACACCGTAGCTCTCGTTGTGTACTCACAATCTCTTCTAGACACTTTTTGCAGAAAGTGTGCTGACAAGGTAGCACTTTACTCGACGTGTCCAGTCTTTCGAGACATACTGAGCACTCGAGCAAGTCGTTCAACATGCACTCGTCCATTTTATTTTGTTACGCTCAATGCAGTATGCAAAATGCAGCGAGTCCTTCACCTTAGATTCTACTCAGATTCAAAGCCTTTAGACGACTTGACGGATTCAGCGGTGTCAACGACGATGATGAAGCCATCACATCAACGTTGCCAGGACGTTAGCGTCCGCGTCAATTTCATCACTCTATAACTATGTGTTTGCAAAGATGCTAATAAACTTTATAGTCTATACCTATAGATTCTCCCTTACTTTCGTTGCTAGCACTCAGCTCAGTGTGAGGCAATGAGAATGTGTAGGTGCAGTTACATTTATGTATTTATCTATCTATATATATACGCGCTTGCTCTCACCAACAGCAAAAGAAGAGAAAGGACCGAAACACTACATACCGAGAGGACCCATGATTAAGAGCGGTTTACAAGTGCGTTGCTGAGTGAGTCATTTCGGCGATCGGCTGGCGGGGTGTGTCCGTGTCTACTCCGTCTCTCCTATAATAATAGACATAAAACTATAGGTATAGAAATAGAGCACGCGCTTATTTCCTTCAACGCTTTTCGCGCATTATTTTGTCAGTTAAAAACAATACAGATTATTGTTGCAAAATTATTCAACTTTTTCAGCTAAATGCCATTCAAGCAGACGATATTTTTGGAATATTAAAATCGATCATTTGATTTACATTTATATAAATACAGTAGAAACCCGATTATCATAGCTTCTTTTATCCGACTGTCCGCTTCACCCAATGCGATTGGTCTATTTCAAATAACACACAGTGATATAAAAACTGATAATCTTTTAATATGCTAAAATAAATGTATATACAAATTATAGCATATGTTCTTGTTAATAAATATTATAACAGTATACATAAATATTGAAATATTTGTAATTTTTTGTACATGAATCTGAGTTATATATATTCGAACAGCTCGGTTAAATTGTATATAAAATTGGTTTGAAAAATACACAGTAAACATTTAGTTAACAAAAATTGATTGATTTAAAAAGTCATTTGATTTTTTAATTTGATTCTAATTAATTGTATTGATTATTACTAATTAAGACTTTCACCTTAAATTTAAATGCTATTTGAAGACAAATTGTAATATTTACTTAAAAATATGCTTAATTTTCAAAGAATACTATTTTTTACACTAATCGAAGAAACTGGCAAAATTATCTATAAAAAATATTTTATTGTAGCAACATTATGTATTGAAATAACATAATGAGAATATGGGAAATGAAATAAAATAATGTTGAATGTAAAAGTATTTAGGATGTAATAATTTTTAATTTTACATTTTGTTATAAAAAATACATTGTTTATAATTTTTTTTATATTTTTGTTCAGTATATTAAAACATTAGACATTTCCGTGCAAAATGAGCTTACGTTGATGAAAATCCGTTAAAACTGCTCAAAGATATGATTTTTTTGAAAAAAAGTGCATAAAAGTTCAATTCGTTATAACAATTAGACGGAAGGATATAATAAAAAATCCTTTTGGAAATTGGATCCTACAGTCATAACCTTTAGTTTAAGAATATTTTCGATAAAAACAAAAATAATTGCATTTTAGGTATGACCGCTTTCAAAATTTTCACTCATAGTATTTATTATTTTTCTTTAATTTTAAAATGTTAAAAAAAATTGATGATTTAAAATCTCTATTAAATAATATTACACTAAGTAAACATTCTATACTTGAAATATATTCTTACCTAACATATATTACTTAATAAACCATTTTTTCGAAGAACTTGTAGAATAGAATGATTTAAAGAAGATATTTACAATATACTGACTTCAATATTTACAAAAACCTCTCAAGTTTTATTATAAAAATAACTTTAACATTTATTTGATACATCCTTTAAAATTTCAATTAAATATACTAAATATTTGACAATGAATGATAATCATAATATTTTGTAATGTCCGGCCTAATGGGCCGGATTTCGCCTCGGCCCCTCGAACACCTCGACTCGAGCCAAAAATCGGTCTCACGAAGTGGCTGTTCGCTTCCTTGTCACAAAAATAGCTATTTTTGTATCTATTATACAGCAATACAAAATTTTTTACTTAGTATTTGTTGTTATTTCGATTTTTTTTGCATAAATATTGGAGTGTGGTTAAATTTCCGTCAGAGACATTTTCTGTCAGTGCTGTGATTGGTTAAAATTGGTTGAGACAAATTCCGTCAGTGATATCTTCCGGTGTTTGGTTAGTTACTGGCAGTTTTTGGAACGCTAGAAAAAGACAGAAAAAGGAAAGGTATCCTCAAGAAATGATAATAAAACTTCTAAGGATTTATCGTCATTTGTTGCTACTGTTGGTCTTCCTGACCTATCCCGATCTTTAACATGACCTGTTTCTTCAAACGTTTTAACTGTCCTTTCCACAGTTGATGTTGAAATCAGCTCTTGTCCAACCCTAAAAGTATCGTTAAAAAGATGTTGTACATTACGATAAGTTCTTTGCAAATCACCCCAACCTCTCATTATCAAAATAGATATCCTTTCCTTTCCATTTATTTGTTGCATCTTAATCTGCTTTGTTTATTAGAGATCTTTCCAGTTCAACTTCTGAGAGTAAAATGAAGTTTAAAGATAAAATTATTTTTGACATTACTAAAAGAACAAGACGTAAAAAAAATTACTCAAAGAAAAAAGCGTAAAAAATAAAATAGGTCATGATTTTAAATATGAGCCAACAGTAATTCATTTAAAAAAATTTGACGTGATTGAAGGATTTAGTGTTGACTACATGCATAATATTGCATTAGGGGTGAGTCGACAATTCGCAGCTTATTGGTTAGATTCAGAAAGAAAAGATTACACCATAGATAAAAATAAAATTAGAAAAATTAATGATTTGATCTTGAAACTAACTCCCCATTCTCAAATTGGAAGGTTTTTTCGATCAATTTATGAGCAAAAACACTGGAAAGCCAAGGAATGGGAAAGTTGGACTTTGTACTATTCTTTTCCAATTTTGTCTAAGTTTTTACCGGAAAACTATATCAAACATTGGAGTTTATTAGTGAAAGGACTTTACATTCTGCTTTAAGAAGTTACATCTTTATATCTTCTTAATCGTAGTAATGCACTCCTGCATGAATTTGTTTTTGATTGTTCAAAGTTATATGGAAAACAAAGTTTCACATTTAATGTCCACCAACTTTTACGTTTAGCTTTATCCGTTTGCAATTGGGGTCTACTTTGGGCACATAATGGATATCCATTCGAAAATGGCAACGATAATATTTTAAAAACTATACATAAATACTTTTTTTGTGTCTGTTTTTGAATCTTATGTTTTAAATTAAAAGTTTTTAAAAGCTTTGTTATAATGTTTTTATAATTCATCATTATTTTTACACAAAATTTTGGGCTTAGATTTTTTTTTTTTTATAAAAAGGTAATAGTTATTTTTATCTCAAAAAAGTAGAACGGAAATGGTATTTTTTTAACCCTCTTTTCACAGGATAAAAATCTCAATTATGTTTCACTTGTTGCGAAAAATCATATTTGCTAGTATTTGTATTTAATTTACTATTTTATTATAAATAGATGACGGAAAACGAGCCATTAGAGGTAATATTTGTTCTCGAATAGGAGTTTAAATGTTACAAAGAAATCGAAAAAAAGTTTGACGATGTTGTGACAAGATTTGGATTTAATTTGAAAGCACGTGACAAACGCCCTATTGACCAAAGGCTCGGCGATAAAGAATTAAAAGACGATTTAAAATACCAGTTGAGGCACATGGTATGCGAAAAAGTATATTTAAACCCAACTAGATCCAGGTATACATTATAAAAATAAATTATAAATATAATTTGTATATAAAAAAATAATTTTACAAAACTTTGCAAAAATTATTAGACAAAACAGAAAATGGCAACACTGAGGTGATTTTTCTTGTTTAACATTTGTTACACGCTTGTCATACATTTTAGATATACCATATATTAGACATATACTCACACAC
>JABFPM010004343.1:0-12787 GCA_022817325.1 Idris sp. 1 HC-2018 | reverse complement strand
AAAAAAAAAAAAAAAAAAAAAAAAAAAAAAAAAAAAAAAAAAAAAAAAAAAAAAAAAATATTGGGTACTTAAATTTATAGCAGATTTTGTAAAGATATATAATAAATGCAGAGAATGCATCATAAGTTTTTTTTTCTTTTTTTATTTGCTGAAATTTATCAATTTTAGTTATATTTTGAAAAATGTTTGAGCATCATATCGGAGAACGGCGTATCGTAAACATTTAAGATGTATATTTCTCGAACTCAAGGCAACGTCCTTATTTGACCCAGAGTGTGTACAAAAATAGTCAATATATATGCAAATCTTAACATTGAATATTTTATAACTCGTAACTAGAAGATTTTATGCTATACGTGACGTTTGTCGAGTAACAAAAGATGCTTTGCAAACGAACTTCAAGTCAGTCTAATTGAAAATTAAATTTCACTTAGCTCATAGCTCGTTGCAATATTTTTTCAACAGCTTTTATAAAGTATGGTAATTTGAAGTTTTCTTCTTATATAAATATAATAATAGTAACAAAATAAAGAAAACGTTTCAATTTTGTACGCATATAGATGTAGAATTTAAAAATTTTGTTTAACATTTTTTGGACATACCAACAACTTGTTTCCATGTGACTGTGGGATTCGGGAATCCCTCGGACTGACAGTCCACAGAGACCCCATGACCCACTATGGCGCCCTGATCGATTGGCTCTTTTGTCCATCTCGGTGGAACTAAAAACGAAAGACTGATTATAGTTTTTTTTGTTTTTCTGTTTTTTTGTTTTTCAAAAAAGCTTAATGCATCTCTTTTATTACTTTCTTCCTAATACTCGTTTCATTATTTCTGAACGATACTCTACGAGCATGCCTTAAATTTATTAAACAACTACAAAGTCATAAACTAGAAGACCAAAAAAAAATATATCTACTTTTATGAATAATTAAAGCACCGCAGAAGCTTATATTTATGACGAAAAAAAGTCCATAACGTTATATATAAATATGAAAATGTAAATTCAAGTACATAAAATTGTGAATAAGTACTTTATAATTCCTATAATTGTGGTATAAAATAAGTTTAATTACCTCGACAGCACAACAAAAGTTAAAGTCTGATTGATTATTGATGTTACTACTTGGCAAGTGTGGTGCTTATTTATTTAATTAATTAAATAAATTTATTTAATAAATCAACTTCGTGTTTGACTAATTATTGATTTTATCACTTGTAAAATGGTAAAAAGGTGAACATACGTAGATTTGACATTAAATTGATGTTGATAATCAAGTTTATGTCAACTAAATGTCTTATTTGAAGACATAATTTAGACAACTTTAATTTATCAAACAATTTGTATGGACTTTTTTGATTTTAATATAAATTATAATACTTTAAAATAAACATAATTCAAACGGTATTGGCTCATTGAAATGTAAAATGAGTGCATCAAATACTGTTATCACATGCAAATTGATTATCACAAACAGATTCGTGCACGTGTCCATTAAAACGTGCTACTCAACGATAGTTGAAACGATTACATTCAAGTTCAATACGCAAACATAAATTGAATTCCAATTCGTTTCTAATTTTAGTTCACAACGTGATTCACGTAGCACTTGAATGCAACAAATATATCTTGTAATTCGATTTTCGGGCATAATGTTATTCAAATTAAAAGTCAATATTTTAATACAAACAAATAAAAAAACTATTTAAAATGTATCCTCAAAAAAATAAGAATAGATTATTATTGAAATTCTACTTAAACGTTTTTAATATAGAATCAAAAAAAATTTCTTGTTAGATTTCTTGTATTTTTTTGTATTTATTTTTTGTAATTTTTAACATAAAACTTTTTTTTAATAACATATATTAAATAAACATGCAAACTGTAAGCGATTGTGTTATAATAGTTAGAAAATTGCATTGTCATTGACTCGCATATATGTTATTAACAAAATATTAATTATACAAACATAGCTATGCATACAAAACAAACATAACGCGAATCGATGACGAAATCACGCTGATAACATATGTGAATGCTTGAATGTTCTGGCAAATTGAATCATATATATATATATATATACAGGGGCACTAATTAATTACGTCAGTTTAATTATGCGACTCGTCATGCGTGGTTGCATCTACAGAAATAACTTCATGCAGTGAATTGTAACGACAAATGAATTACGACGGTCATGAAACGCTAAAGCTTTTACTTCCTCGATAGGAGCTTTAAATGTGTAATTGCAAAGGCAGAAGATCCATTTTTTTGCACTGATTTCTGGTCCATTATCATCGACACAGAAATCTATTTTAATTTACATCTGCAATAATAACAGATATGATCAATTTTATGGGCAAGTTTGTTGACGAAAAGTAAAAAAACACTGACTGTAAATTTTAATAGATACTTAAATTGTTTTGTCTTTTGAGTATTTTATTTAAAATTACCTATATTGAAAAAAAGCTTAAATTCAGTGTAATTTTAATGACTTTTGTTTAAGAATTAATTTGTAAGAAAATAGATCTTCGTCCTCGCGATGCTTATCGTGCATTTCATCCTTTTATGTCCTCGTCGATTGTGCTCGGCTAAAATCATCATGTCGCGTGGATATATCATAATGCTGTGAGAACCTAAGCTTTCCTTTCGTTCGTAAAGACCAATCCAACATTCATATTGTACACTCGGGGACCATTTTTGCCGACCTTGAGTGATTTTCCCAAAATCAAAATGACACTTTTTAAAAAATGTTTTCAACTAATATTTTATTTATTACGAAAATAATAATCATCATCACTGTTACACAATTTAATTTTCTATCATTTGAACAAACATTTACATATTGATTATTAATACAAATTAATACTATCAACAGTAAAATTAACCAATTGCTAATTTAATTTGAATACGCACATTGTATTAAGTTATTCAGAAAAGAACAATGTTAACATTGTTTTAAATTTATCTCTCTATCTTTTTTTTTTATTTTTTTTATTTTTACACATTAATTAAAACTTGTAAACGTTAAACAAAAAGTTGAACGTCAGCTCTTGACCTGTTTCAAGATAAATTATGAATTTTAATTATAATACCAAAACAGAAAAAACATGTTTTTTATTAATATTAAATTTTGCAAAAGTGATCGAAATTTTTATTATTCCTTGTTTTTCATCATTAGTTTGCGATTTTATCCACACTCGCTACACCAGCAACAGTATTAATAACAAGAACTGCAATCGTAGTAATAAACAAGAGCACAACTCCGATCGATAAACTGCACTCGAGATCGGATTTGTTGGTCCTTATCAGTTTCGCTAATGAAATGGTTAATGATCGAAGCACCGTGTATACGTGTTTACAGACATATGTACAAGAGTGAATATAACGTAGCGTTATCTTTCTTCTCGTGACATATATATATATATATGTATTTATATATATGCATGTATATATTGATCCGCACTTAGAAATTTGTGCAACTAATTAATACAAAGCAAATTACAATAAATTAAAAAACGAAACGAAAGTTCCGAAACGTAATGAACTTCGGCGTCTCAATGAGGCAATCTTGGTTTTTAATGATGTACGTTTTTTATAACGACCCTGGTCTCGTTTCGTTAGCGCTAGTTTTTGACAACGTTCCGGATAATTAAGCTAGATTGATTTATTAATTTTTGTCAGTGATCACACCAATAACAAAGAAAAAAGTTTCTCGAGTGAAATTATTTATTAAAAAACTTGGCTCAAACTTTTGTTGTTCAGAATTTATAATTAGTTTTTAACGTCTGATTAATTATTGATTTTCACTACTTGAAAATTATAATTCTGCGGTTATTTGAATGGGTTTGTTTTCTTGTCTGACCATCTGTAGATGTTACTACTTAAATTAGAAAATTTCTTAACTGTTTTGAATTTAATTGACTTAAATTTTCTAAACTTTTTTATTAACTTTTTTCAAGTTTTCAATTAAATAATACATTTGAGAAATACTCTTATCTAAAAAACATTTATAAGATTAAATTTAAAAAGGCAAAATTTTTTTTTTTTTTTTAATTTAACATGTTCTTTTTTCTTCTTCTTCTTCTTCTTCTTCTTCTTCGAGCCAATCATTTCTCACGAAAAACAACTCTCCTTATCTAACGTTTCAGATTAAGTGATTAACCGAAATCAAACTGTTCTCCAAGTTTTATAAGTTGGCATAGATCAGAAATCACTGAGTCGTTAATCTCCCGGTTTTCCCTCGTCGGGAAAGTGCGCGAGCAAACTTTACAGTATTTTAGCTCAAAAGATGTCCAGAAGTTCACTCAAGGAAAACTCATCCTTCGAAAGAATTTTCTCTCCGAATTTATCTCTCGAGCGCATTTTGCGGTACATTGTTCATGGGTACATCTCGTACGTCGTTGCTTGCGCGTTAAGTAAATCCTCTTCTATCGTAGCAAGGCTTTGCTTCGACATCATGTTTTTCTCTAGATTTTTACGCCTTTTACAGGTAAGGTAACGACGTTCCGCAAAAATGATTGGTCGAAGACGAATGCTTTTTTGCGGACAAAAAAGAGTGACAACATTTTTTATTTTTCTTAAAAAGTAATGTCAAAATAATGGTTCAAATTATAAGAAGTGCAATTGCAATAAATTTTTCTTGTCCTTACAATTTGTAGGAAATATTGTACATCAATTTGTTGTAAACAATGATTAAAAAGTATGAAAAAATATGAAAAAATATGAAAAAATCACTTTTTATACCATTGAAAAATAACTATGACCAAGAAAAATTAATAATATTTAATCTGCTGAAATGTATATCAAAATTTTGTTCAAAAAACGAGAGAAGTTAAATAAAATAAAGTGAAATAAAATAGGTTTAATTAATTGAAACTGTCTATATTTTGTCGTGTATGCATATGTGTTGAAAAAAATTGATTGAACCAAATGAAAGCGTCTGTTTACAATAATCTTCATTACAACGCCACCCACGTAATTCATCATTTTTCATTTACTTTGTCAAAAAAGAAAAAAATGCCGTCAAAAATGTGAACGATTAAATAGAGGAATAAAAAGAAACATACGATTTCAATTAATGAAATTATTTGGCCTCTTGAATCCAGTAAAGTTAGGAACCTCGGTGAATCAATAGAGTAAAAAAGAAAAAAAAATTATGTACACGAGGAGTAAACGACTGAAGTGATGTACACCGGAGAAAACTTCAACTTTATCATTGAAAATCTGTTCCGGATGGAGTGGCATGTAACGTTTGTCCAATCCCGGATGGTAATATCTAAAGCTTTTTTGAATTTTAAAGTTACGGAAACATGATTAGGGTTGTGGCCAAAATTTGAATATCAAACGAAAGAACTGAAAATAAAGTGTTTGCATTTGTTGACTGTTATGTTTTTCTTATTGAATTTTGTACTAAAAAAAAAAATGTTAAAAATACCGTTTATTTGTCAACCTTTGAAAACTATTTTTTGTAAAAAAAAGTAAAATCTGCAGAGGAAACAAAGTTGTTTTTTTAGAAAAGAATAATGTCATTGTTTTTTGCTAGGTTGTTTCTTAAATTTTGCAAAGATTTATATTGTCTTAAATTGGCATCAATATATCTCGAAGCAAAAAACGAGAATTAGTGTAGTGTGTCGCATTTTCGTGAAAATAATGACAAACGACTGACGTGTATACAAAGGTCGCATTACACTGTGCGAAACATAATCAAAATATACGATACTTTAGTAACTTGCACTCGGACAGTCACGTAAACCAATGTAAGCGTTGTATTAAAGCGAAACACCGTACTTCGAACAAACACGTTTGTTCATTATTCCATGATAATGCGCGTACGTGCGCTGTAATGAATGATTATTATGTCACGTTTTAATATGTCATGCATTACAAAATAATCCTCGATGCATTCATTGTTACGTACAATTAATTTCTCTTATTTTTCAATTTTGTAATCAATCAAGTACATGCAAAATTAAATATTTAAAAAGTCTCGAATTTTGAAAAAAAAAAATAATAATAATTTTATTGCGGAATTATACCTGTTAAACTGTTATCAATAATAATTATTCGTGGTTTCTGTCATTTGACTCGTGATGCTACTTTTAATTAGTTAAGAAATATTTGTTGTGAAACAACAAATTGTTACACTTAAACTTTCATTTTGCTCTCAAAATTCTAGTTATTTGAGACGCCATCTATCGATTCTATTTCCATCGTTTAACCAATCAAAATAAGGAAACAAATAAAATGTAATTATAATTATTTCTATTAATATGCATACAATTTTGTGAAGGATAAAACTACGTCATTTGTGCGTGTTCTCCGATCCCATGCGCGTTGAAGCACCTTATGTACATTTATATATACATAAATATATATTGGTATATATATTCAGTGTGTTATATATACAATTGTCGCAATGTTCCATGTCCATGTTGTTTACTTAATGACTATCATTAACGACATTTGCGGTAGAATTAAGCCATCCGCAATCAACAACACAGACATTTGAGTTGATCGTTAGATCGTGACATAAGTTTTCACTTAATTGAAACTTGCGTAGAACGATTGTTTATTGTGTGAACATTTTCTGTCTACAGAGAAAAACGGCACGATCTAAAAATAAACTCCACCTTGATGTTTCACTGTCGTCAGATTAGATGAAACAATTAATTGCCAAGTGTTCGACTTTGATTAACTCAAATATTACATTTTTGTTATTCTTCGTAGACATTAAATTTTGTATCAGATGTATGAAATTATTAAAATGAAATATCGAGTTTGAAACAATAAGTTTAGATGAATAATGATCAGAAGTATTTAACAAATGGTTTAATAAAACCCGGTTGGATGAAAAAATGATTTATAAAGTAAAATGTTGACTTGTGGAATTTGAATTAATTTGTGATACTTTAATTTGTCTTGTGTGTGTTTTAATGAATGATTATCAAGTTGGCTTTGATTAAAGAATTTATGAGATATTTGTAATTAAAATCAATTGTGAAATAGCAAACATTTAATAATTATAAATTAATTCTCATGTAAGGTACTAGAAATTCATAACTAAACAGTAAGGCTATTTTTTCATTTCTCATTTGTTTATTTCAATTGAGTCTAACTGAAAATCAAGTTATACTGCATAGGTAAATCAATTTATGCTTTTTTTTAATTAATAAAGTTTGAATATAATGGTTTGCATAATTGAATTTGATACCTCATTCTTTTTTATTCTCAGTAAAATTACATTATAATTTTAAATAATTAACAAAGAATTACATTTATCTGAATAAAATATATATATATAGTTAGATAACATTAATTTAGTTTATATTGTACAATTGATCAATTTTATTACTCAAGTTATCGATTATTTTGGTAACTTAATCCCTACGAATAACCATTTTAAAAGCAGATTTTCAGTTTGAATTGAATATATTCGTTATTAAATATTAACTAATTATATTAAAATAACATTAAGTTGAAGTTTTAAGATGATATCCCAGAATATTGGGAAAAGTCACAGGAGGATTTCTTGACATTTTGGGAAAAGTTCTAATTACCTAAAAATGTTAATATGCGTTTCTTACTTAATAACAATATTTGACAAATAAGCTTGTCATGTAACATCGATGCTTTTAATGAAGTCTAGGACACTATACTTCAAGATTAGGACTGCTCGAATTTGAACGAAAATTAAGATAATTCACAAGACGATTCAAATAATGTTTAACTTTATCTTATAAGTATTTATGAATTAAAATAAAATGCAGTATTTTTTGTACAACTCTCTATACACAATCAATAGATACTTTATTTTGTTGCTAAAAATTGTTCTATACAATTATGCACTTAAAATATATGTAAAGTCAAACCACGTAAATGACATTTTTTGCATCATTTTTTGAGTAGTTCTAGTTTTCGTTAAAATTGTATTTACGTAATTCTTGAACGTAAGCCTTGAAGAATAATGGAAGTAAGTAAGTAGTATTTGTTAACAGCATCGACATGATTTCTTATAGACTTGTGTGTTTTACTTAATACAAAATTAAGAACAAAATGTTTAATACATTTGTGTAAAGTTAAAAAATATATTCAACAATCATTTGCATTAACTTTGAGGAAAAGTTCCTCTTACTTTCAACGTTATCTCTAATTGTGTTATTTTACATATAATGATGTCATGGTTTGGCGATTATGTTGGAAATGAAATACAAAAGTATCCAAAAATGTGAGCTGGGAAAAAGTATGTTATATATTTTTAAATTATACCGAAAACTTTGCAATAACAATTTCGACTTAAATCAAATATTTTGCATTCAAATTAAATCTTGTTCAAATTGGCAACCTGCTATGAAAAAGATAGGAATATCAATTATGTTGATCTTTTCAGCTTAATTTCATACAAATAATTGACTACTTTCACTAGCCAACCAAAGTCAATGTTACTTGGATCTTTGTTCACTTCTGATCTGACGTCAGTAAATTACTTTTGCAGCCGACTTGAGACACAAACCAGCAACTGAGAGACTAGTTGTGTGCTCGATGGCACCGGCGACGTTGCTGATCCTGCAGGTGTAGTTGCCGGTGTGCTTAGCCGTCACACTATTAATGGTGAGGATACTCGAGAACGGCGGATAGTCGCTTATCTGTATGTTGCTCAGCATATTGTCGGCGTCGTCATGGCTCTGCAGCCGGATGGGTTTGTCGCCAACCAGCCAGGTTATGTTGAACGGCTGGTCCCCCTGACTCGCGGTACACATGAGCTGAGTCCTCATACCCTCTGTCACACCCTCCTCGAAATAAAAGGGCGAGATCCGCGGCGGAACTACAAGCGTCACGCACAGTGTACCCTTTGTTCATACTTTTTTTAGCCTACTATCGTGGCGCCCGCCCACTATCGTATTTTTGCTGTCCTTATTATGGTACTTACCAATTTGTTATCAATCAGGTTACACGACCATCGTTTATTTTGATTATTTTGACTTGTGTAGGTGATATTTGCGCTGGTGAAGTTGATTTTTAAAGTTTAAACTTTGTTGAAATTGTGCACAAATGTGCACAATTGTAGTAATGTTTTTGAAACAATTTTTGCACATTTTTTGAGGCAGGAATCACTACTGATCTTACAGGTTGTCTAAGCTTCAACAAATCACTAGTATTTCAAGAAAATTGGTTATTTGGTTTATTTATTTGGTTTTAAAACAAAAAGAAGGACGATACTTTAATTCAATAATTTCATAAAGCATCAACTCCACCAGCGACAAAACAATTGTTACCTATTGTTCGTCTGAATAAAATTGGTGATATGCTCGTGTATTTATTGGTAAATGTGTGTTTTATCACATGACAATTACATGGAATCTGTCTCAATCAAAAACATAACACTCCCATATAAAAACTCGTCTACAAAGACAATTCTCAGGAAACAATCACAAAAATGTAGAACCTTCAAAAATGTAATAATATTGTAAAATAAACAATTACAAAATACCATAAATCGTACCTCATTCAAAATATAAAACTAAATTATTTGATTTAAAAACTACGTATCTAAGAATTATATGGTTCAATATATATTGTGAAGTTAGTATATTTGAATGACTGCTATATATACCTAAAAATTGATTACCATTAATGAGTGAGTATTATTCACTCAGTTTTTGTTTGATCAAAAGTAGGTTTATCTGAACAAGCACCACTCTTCGGATATCTCAAGAGTTTTGTTTCAATTTTAAGACTTGGTGAATTAATGAACTAGGTGGCGCTGTTGCTCATGCAAATGTTATGTGATCTCAACAGCAGCGCCATCTGCTAAGTTCACTTGAGACGATCCGAAGAAAAAAGAAGTGTAAATAAATTAGTTTTTTTTTCAAAAATACAATGTTTTTGAAAAGTAATAAACTAACGCTTGCAAAACAAACCACCAAATGTCCAATATTTGAAAGTCAATCAAACTTTTTATCGAAATAGAAAAGTGTGTTTCTATTGCAACTGAACAAAGCTAACTTTTAGTTATCGATTTTGTTACAATAAATTTTATTGTTTTTCAAATATTGAAAAGAAACTAATTTAATAAATAACAGTCCGAAAAATGAAAGTTATATAAACAGATCTAACAAAGTTACGAAAAAGTATCAGAAAGGTTGTATAGTATGATAATTCGGTCGTAAAGAGAAAATCCTGTTTTCTTGAGAAAAAAGCGTGCAATTAGCGTGCAAAGAAAATAGCGTGCAGGAAATAACAGAACGAGTCACTTAGTCAGAGAGTAAAAGAGTGAGAGAGTGGTGATTTTGAAACGAAAGAGTGAGAGAAACTTTACAATAAGAAGAAGATGAAACAAAGAAAATAGAGACAGAGGTAGCGTGAAAAAGGTGTCACGGAGCATGCATCTGGGGTTTTGAGTGTGTAGCAGAAACAGGCAGAGGTCTCTGAATGGGTTAAAGAGAAATAAATGACGAAACCGCTATCGATTACAGACCCAGCTGGCCAGACTCGCAATTAATTTGTTTACATTTTTTTCAACATTTTTGATTTACAGA
The DNA here is from genome assembly GCA_022817325.1 of Idris sp. 1 HC-2018. NCBI lineage: Eukaryota > Metazoa > Arthropoda > Insecta > Hymenoptera > Scelionidae > Idris > Idris sp. 1 HC-2018. The sequence goes on along the minus strand of JABFPM010004343.1, from coordinate 2,251 downwards.
AATCATTTCAAAGACTCGTAACGCCAGCTCTGTCCGTTTGAAAAATTAATAGCTCCACGGAGAGAAATGGATTACAAGTTGCCGAAACGACAGAATGGCGTGTCTAGGGAAAATTAGGAGATTGCTCGTAAAAGAACAAAAAAACAAACTTAAGAATTAATGGAGATTTCTTAAGATGAAAGCAAAACAATGTGATTTGTTAATTTGTAACGTTTTTACTGCGAAAAATGTTGGCAAATGTTGAATTGCAGTTATATTTAAGTTGTTAAATTTAGATCGGGAACTGACATCTATTTGCGCACCATCTGGTGTACAAAAACCAAAACCAGTTTCATCATACATTTGCATGTTATTACGTGTTCATCGTAAAGAAGAAAAAGAAATTGATTTTTAATATTATTTATAAACAATGTAATTAATATATTTCGTAAGAAATCGAAATTTGTGATGAATTTTATTAAACCTTTTGCTATTGATGACGAGACATCGTCCTGACTGGCAAAATATCTCGCTGATTTTAGAGTATTTTAATTTCCTTTTTTTTTATATATTTGAAATGATGTTACATGTTATTTTTCATGAAAAGCAGGATTTTATTTCAATGATTTTTCAATGAGTATAACTAATTTTTTAGCATATTTTGTTGGTAAAAATTGTTATATGTTATACATTTAATTAAAATTTGTAATTTTCTTGAATGCTTCACATCTAAATCTAAATGGGTTTATAAATAATATAACACAATTTCTTTTTAATATATTATAATATATATTTTTTTAAGAATAAAATCATGAAAATATTATAAAACATGTCATGTACACACAAAACTTAAGTACATAGAATTATTTATCTTTCATGTCTGTGGCTTTCAATAATAACCAGGTAAGTCACATTTCAAAAAAAAAAACAAAATTCATTTTCCTTTATAGTGTGTTCACTTAATCTATTTTCATCATATTATGGTAAATTCATAAGAGATCTCTAAAATAAAATATTTTCTAGTGATTACGTTCAAATTTGTTATTATACGATGAAGTATAATTTTTTTAAACACACTTAATACAAAACTAAATTTCGTTTTTTTATTACATTAATGTAATCAAAGTATAACAAAAATTTAAATAATTCGGTTCAAATAGAACAACAATAAAAAATAATGTTCAAATTTCTAAATTATTATTTTATTCAAAGAAGAATTATAATATCTTTTAAATTTTTACTTATCTACGTATCTTATTCTTTTTAAGAAATTATAACAATTTATGATTAACTTTGTTGTTAACGAGTGTTCAAATCAAATTTTTTACATAATCATATAAAACATAAAAAAAAGTTTTAAAATATTCTAAAATCTGTGAGATAATCTGCAAATTATGACGAGATATCTCGTCTTACGTAACGAAAAGGTTAATGAGAAACGCATTTAGCACGCTGACCACTTAATTAAATGTAATAAAATAAATAAATATAGAATTGCTTATATTTGAATTAGTCTTTTTTTTTTACAAAATTACAAAATTTAAAAAGTATTCTTCATGAAATTAATGAAACATTTAAAAAAGATAGGACAATAATTAATAAGTACTTTTAAGTTTGGCTGTTTTTTAATTTTTCTTGAATAAATTTTTTTATGATGGATCAAAAATAGGTTCTTAATTGCTTAAAAGGTGTCTTTGGAATTCCCGAAGATCACCCATATGACAGAATAAAAATCAAGTCCCTAAAGAAAAGGCCAGCTGACTAAAGTACTAATTTTGGTAATTTTTCGTATTTTAATGCTTTTCTCTGTTATTTTTTTGTCTTTTTGTCTTTTTTGTATATATTTTCGTGTTTGAAACCATTGGCTGGTCTTTTTAGATAATCTGATATATAAGAAACATTTAATTGGACAGTTTAAAATTTAAATTATGCGAACATTTTTCTGATCTAACATACAAAGTTATTTAAGAAAAAGTAAAAAAAAAACAGCTAAAATTATGGTTTTCTAGGCCTTCGCGGAAATCTTAAAGCCACAAGGTGGCAAAACAATGCAGCTCTGTTTTACTTATACAGGGTGAATAAAAAGTCCCGGAACGGTCGAATATCTCGAGAAATACACATCGGATCGAAAAAAGGAAAAATACGTGTCAAATATTTTTAAAAAATCTATCCAATGATACTAAACTCGACCCCCAACCCCTACCCTCTAGGGGTGGGGCGGGGGGCAACTTAAAAATCTTAAATGGGAACCCCCATTTTTTATTGCAGATTC
>JABFPM010004341.1:0-12793 GCA_022817325.1 Idris sp. 1 HC-2018 | reverse complement strand
TACAATAACCGGGAAATACAAATTGAATATCGTTTGAAAAATAAATGCATATAATAGTCATATATTTACAAATAATATTGTGAATTTAGCATGTATTTTTAAGTTAATAAAAATCATTGATTTAAATAAAAAAAATCGATTTTTTTGATTTTTTTAAAAAAATCATGATTTTTTCCAACTCTGGTGATGTGGAGCAGTAAGGTAGTACCGGACTAGCATAAAAAATATCAATGTTCAATTATTACTTAAATAATGATTTTTTTTTGTATTTTAATGAATGATCAAAAACTACTTTAAATACAATTTAAAAATACTTTGTCAATAAAATACTTCTGAAAAGAAATGTTTGTTATAAATGTTAGAATTTATTTATATTTTAACCTTATGTTCTCAACATTAATATTTTTTATTTTTCAAAATTTGAATAACTTGAACTACCTAGTACTTTAAATATTTATTTTCAAATGTTGGAAAAAATTCATGGCTTGAATATCTATAAACTTTTCCCAAACTTTAAGGTTAAATATATTGGCTTCTAGCTAGTCAAGCAATTCCAAATTTGACACATAATGCAAAAATACTTTTTAAACAATTATATTAATTTTCAGCGAATTCTGACATTTAGAAGCTGACTCATATCCTCACTTAAGATAACTTTCTTTATTATAGATAAGATAATGTTTACTTTTCCGAAGGTTTTATTCCAATAAAAAGTCAACCCTACAAAATAATGGATTTAGAGATCTAAAAAACATAGACTTTGTGCTGAGGCCCTGGCTTTTTCACTTTTTTAAAACTTCAAAATTCAATCAAAATGACAATTTTGTAGTAAAAATTATTATTTTGTCTTAAAAACGAAGTAATTTCACGGAAAGAGAATTGTTGGAATTAAATCATGTTTTTTGTCAGGTCTTGGTAGCAACTAAAATTGAACTAAAAGTAATCAATTACTGTAACCCATAACATGTTTGTAATTAATTATTGTATTAATGAAAATCATGTAATTTAGTAATTAAATTCAATTACTTTAATCAATTAAATTGACAAATTATTTATAGGCATATTATAGTGGTTCGAACAAATTTTGTGTCACACGTACACGGCTTTAAGAGTGATTGTTGTCGTTTTGGGTAAAGTTGAGATAACACGATTATAATCACATTGAAGAAAATTCAATCTTTTCCATTTGCAGTCAAATATAATTAAACTTGATTTGACTAAATAAAATCTAAATATGGCAATGTAAACAATAACTGAAGATTCAAGTTGTTTAACAGCTGTCAACGTAATTTTTCGTAGAAAGCTACGGATTACGCAACTTTCGCCACTTGTTGCGGCATCAAAAGTTCGTAGCTTTCTGCGTAAGTTACACATTTTTTGTAAGAGTGTATACTTTCATTTGCTACAAAAATAAATTTTAAAAAAATCATTACATCTGTAGTTACCAGCTGCTCAAATGTGCAATTTTTCGTAAAATAAGGTAAGGTAAAAAAAAATAATTGTTTGATGTTTAACCTTCCGCCGATCATGTTATATGGCTGACGCGACCGGTGGAAGGTTAAGAAATAGAGAATATTTGCATTTAAATTAAATACCAACTGCGATTTTTCGAGAATATGTGTGAGTTTGTTTGGATTTTCATTTTCAAAAAAAGTGTAAACAAATTCAAATTAATAGATTAATTTTTTATAAGGCCCATTAAAATTATTTATTTGTTTTTTTTACGTTTCGAAATAATTTATTTCTTCATCAGACTAAAACAATATAATTACAAATTAATCAAAATAAATACATATATTATCACACAAATTCTGACATTCAATTTACTCACAACCATAACTAATATTTCAGATTTAACAATTCTTGTTTATTATTAGATGTAAAACATTATTTTTAACCTTAAATTTCATTTCATTTCCAAATTAAAATTAAGTAAAAATACATTTTATCTGAATAAATTATGTGAACTATCAGGTTACATATTTTAAAAGTTTGTATACATTTTAACGGCGATCTAATTCAAAGGTCTCAACCTAGTTATTTTTTTATTTTGGAGACTAGTTCTTTTTTTTGTTTTGAATACTGGCGCTATATTTTAATTATAGTATATGTGTGTAGATATTGTTGAGGTTATTTGTATCTGATTTTAAATTTAAAGTACTTGTTTCATGTTTTTTAATAAACAACATTTCAGAAACTATTCTTTTTTGTTTATTTTTTTCTAAATCTAAAATCTGAAACTTTTCAAAATTAAAAGAATGTGATGGATTTTCTTTAATATGATTACTGACAATTTTGTCAGATTTATTCTCTATGTCTTTTTTATGTTCTTTTAATCTTGTTTTTACATTTCTCTTTGTTTCGCCTATGTAGGATGTTTTACATGAACAGTCAAATTTGTATACAACTGCTGTTTGGTCTTCCTTTTCTAATTTATCTTTGCCGTTTTTTAATTAAATGGTTAAATTTATATGGAATATTATTTACAACTTTTAAATTTAATGGTTTTAAAATGTTAACTATATTTTCATTTATGTTTTTATAATATGGAAAAACTATGGTTTTAATAGTATCAAAATTATGTGTTTTGCTTTTAATTTTATTGTTTTGGTCATTTAAATATTTAATTCTTCTATTAATATTATGTTCAATAAATTTTTTGGGATACAAATTATTTGATAAAATTGTTTTCACTAAATCGATGTTTTTCTCATGAAACAACTTATTTGCTAGTAGAATTGCTTTGTCAGTTAATTGAAAAATCATAGATCTTTTTTGATGGATCGGGTGATTTGACAAAAAATGTAAAATTCTACCAGTATAAGTACTTTTTTGATACCAGTCAGTTATCAACCTATCTCCTATATAATAATTTTTATTGTTCGATTTAACATCTATATATTTACGGTTACGTATTGAACACAAATTTCGCTTCTATAACCATCAAATACAATAACTGTCACGTATGGTCAAGTTTACTACATTGCCGAGTTGACATTACTCAGTTACGGATAAGTTGATCAAAAAACCAACTAAAATTTTATAGTAAAAGTTACCGATTTTTTGTCTGAGTGTATTTGTTAATCGTCTTTCTTTTAAATTTGTCTTGATAATTTTTTTACACAGATGCTGATTAATTGAAAATAAAATGTTTTATTATTATAGGAAATACAATATAATGTATTCTGTTGTTAAGTTTTGTACGTAAATTAAATTTACACGAAAAAAAATTGTGCGTAAAATTATAGAACATATACCGGCGAAAAACCGCACATAATATATTCTATGATTTTACATTTGAAATGTAATTTTACAGGATGTGTTCTGTAAAATTACAGAATACATGTAATTTTACATAAGAATGTTGTAAATCGGCATTTTTTGACGATACAACGAACAAAATGAATAAGAAAACTAACTATTATTTGATCAAAATAACAAAATTAAAAAATTGAATTATTTATATGTTTCTAATAACTTTATTGTAGGAAATAGAATCATTGCAGATAAAACAATTTTGTCAGTGCACATCTGGGTGTAACAATGTGATCTTTTTACGTAAAACATATACTTTTAGGCCTAATAAAACATTATTTTTTATCAAGAACATTCTGAGCAATCGACAATTTGCAATTTTCTTTTTGTTCAGTCTCTGTTTTATCTATCAAATGAAACAACCAAACTATATTAATTCAATGTAATTATCTTATTCATATTATTAGATACATCAGGTGAACCATTTGAAGAAATGATATCTCTTAATTTACCGATTTTTTTTATCCGATACTTCCGATGTTTTAACATTTTGAAAACCTAGTTATTCATTTTATCCATTTTCCCGGGTGCATTTCAAAAATGTTTAGAAACACCTTCACAGAAAATATCTCAATTTGCCATAGTTAAAGAATAAAAAAACCAGATCATCTTAAACGACCAGCTTACTTTTTCGAAATTTGTCGACATAAAACTATGTCGATGTTACAAGCAATTGTTTCCTCAAAGATGAAGCAATTGATCAGCTTCTCAGCTAGAATCTCGGCTAAAATAGCGGCTGACAATGCAGCGTTAATTACCTGTAAAAAGAAAAACGAAATAAGATACAAAAAAGGTACCCGATTTGACGTCATTTTAGTTGGTCGTTACGAATTTGTGCGCGTTTTACGGTTGCTCGACGCGGCGCATTAGCATCGATATTTATGTGTACACCTGCATCGAGTGCGGCTTTCGACCGGATCCTACTTCCCAGTTAGGCAGCGCGTTGCTCGTCTAAGTTTGGTCATCGCGAACCGTACGAGTCCCCTACACGGACAACCCCATCATCGCTCAGCACGCACGCTTTTCGCATTCTAAATGCGAAATCGCACTCTAATGATTTTTCCACGTCGCGGCCTGGCGAACCCGAGACTATATCCACTGCTACTGTACCGTACACAACGGCCGCACGCGGACACATAACCGCAAGGGCAAAAACTCGCAACGACAACAATTTTCTGCAGGAATGTGGCCTCCCGATCAAACCATTCAAACTCTGAGCTGAATATCAACTGCCAGACTTACGAAAACCCTCGCTTTTGTCCGCCATTATGATCGCCACAGGCAATCACTTTTTTCCTCTCAATGTGTATCGATAACGTTCTTAATTTTTTTTCTCCAAACACTTTGCTTTTTAGTTTGAAAACGCATTGAAATTTCTTGATGAAAAAATATCTCGTAAAATATAATAGTATGTTCTGTAAAAATGACAGAATTATTTTGGTACCTTTACTTTTATGGATTCTCATTTTTCATTATACATTTTCTTTCAACAAAATTATTTGGAGGTAAAACTATAGTTATCAACTAGTGAAATTAAAAAAAAATAAAATAAAAAACCAGAGCTTTTGACGTAAAATAGGAACAATAATTTTGAAGTCAATTCGGTCAGTAGATTTTGAGAATTTTTTTTGTTCTAATTGAAAAATTGTTATTCAGACTATTCGCCAAAAAATAATTAATTTGTCAGTTTTAATAAGGAAACCGTTTTAGAAAGTTTGAATGAACGTAAAGTTCATATTAAAACAATGTAATTTTTGATTCATTATTCTGAGAAAACTGTATTTTTATGTGACAATTAAAAGTAAATTTATTGTTTTTTTCAATATCTATATTTAATCCATTTTAAAATTTGAATTTAAGAATAAAATTAATTGGAGCAGATTTCATATGGTTAGGTATATCAAAATTAAAAAATATCATTTCTAAATATCGATATTTGTTGCGGCAAAAATATTAGATATATGAGGAAAAATAATTATTAGATCGTTAACAAGTTATGAGAGTTTTGAACGCATTTTTTAATTCTATTGTTTAATTCAATAAAATATTTCTGTTTGAAAGCAACATTAGTAAGTAACAATTTTTCAAATATAAAAATCTTGACTTTGATTTGTTCACTTTTTGAATAAAAAATAAGTATTTTCAATTAATAATGAAACAGTTTTTTTTTTTTTATTATTAAAAAAAATATAATAATTGATTGAAAAAAGCATAGATAGCTAAGCCTTTAGCTTTAATTGGTTAAAGAATTATTTTTTCATACTCTAATCAAAAGTTCAGTTTTCGAAATTTCATGTTAAACTGTTAAAAAGTTTTAATACGCAGAATTTCTTTTTAATACACAAAATATCAGTGACTTTTATAACTTTATAAAGCAAATCTCTGCCAAAATTTCATTGATGACTTGTAATTTATTGGCATATATATATTTTTTTTTAAATTATTTTTAATAAAAGCTTCTTTAAGATGTTCAGTTCATTCAAATTATTTGTCAATTTTTGAACGAAATTAAAACATATATTATTAAAGTTCAAATAAAATTTGAAGTTCACAAAATGAAAACTATTCTAAACTTTTAAACAAAATGGATTTTAAAAGATCTTAAATGTTTAAAAAAAAATTTGTTGAAAAAACCTTAATTAAAGAAAACACAATAAATTAATATTTGCTAAAATGTATAAAAACAAAGTTGCTTGAATAATGTATTCATTTATTGACTTAGTTAAACCGTTGAAAACAGTAAACACAGCTAAACAAAAAAGTTTCTCTCTTCGCTTCAATCATTTTAAACAAAACTAAGATTTTAATATATTATATGTAATACATATTTCATAGCAAATAATTAAAACTATTTTACATTACTAATTGACTTATATCCCACGCGGAAATAATTCTCAAATATTCATTATTCACAACGCTTTATAATGCTTGAATCCGTTTGACCCAAGAAGGAAATCCATTTGTAAACTACTTCTTTGAAAGGACTCCCCTTTTTGTAATACATGCTACATAATTTTAAAATTACAATTTTTGTCACAAAAATTTCTTGTCAAAGTACATGTAATGTACTTCTGATTTTAATCTTAGAATAATTTATCATTTCACTTAATTAAAATCTTTTTAATGTTTTTTTTTAATATAAAATGACATTTAACTAATATATGTATTTTAAAATAATTTTTGTTATATTTATACAAAAAAAATTTCATTTAAAAATTATTCACATTATGATTGATGGATATGTTTAAACATTTAATGAAGTGCGTTTTCTCTACAAATAGCTGTATTATTTGTACGTATTTATAACATATTATCGGCGATAAAATACGACTGCACCTGGATCGTAATTCTTCTCCAGTAGCAGTTGAATTGAATATGTGCATAAGCGACACGTACTTTTTATTGCCAAGAATTATTTTACAAATTAGCAATTGGCGTTGCCCCGTTATACGTAAAAAAAGTACATTTGAATTTTATAATCAACTTTCCATTCGTTTTAATGCACCTCGCCACCGGCGTCGATCTATTTTAATTAATTCATAATTAATTGGCATCTTATTTGAGAATCATTCAGGCATCTTTAAATGCTTAAACATTGCAAATTTTTCTTTTAAATGTAATTATTTCTATAAGAAATAACAATTATCCGATGATTAAAGTCTGCGAACGAAAAAAAAAATACAGAGTTAAATTTGTCAGTGACGACAAATAACTTTTTGTAAAGACTTAATTATTTATTCTTTTTAAATTATTTATTATTAAGTTTCAATTTGAGATTTTATTTTCTAGGCATAATGTATCAGATACCACAAAATATGGTTTATTCCCCAAGTTCAGGAGTTTTGCTCAGCATCGGTCAAAATGGTCAGCCTGTACATATCTCTCAAGACGGTGGTAAGTTTAAGTTCTTTTAACAAAAGCAAATATTTACAAAATTTAATTTTATCTTTTTGAAAGTTTAAAATGAAGAAAAATGTTCTAATTATGTAGAAAAACTAAGAGAAACAACGTAAAATTGAATAAGTATGCCAATACAATAAAGCATATTTTTTTAACTCGTGGCAATGTCGTCAAATAAAAAGGCACAACATAATGCAACCACATGTGTTAATCTCTTTTTTGCCATCATATGGGTATTGAATTTTTAACATCGCAAATACTCGGCGCGCTTTAAGAGAATGAGGCGAATTACTTTTAAATTCCTTTCTTCTTTCAAAATAACCACTTAATAACGTATAATGAAAGATATATTTTATTTTTCGCGACCAATTATTTGCATTACTAAACGTATAAAAATCAACAACCTTTTTTTCAACAAAATCCACTGACTTTTAAATAAAATGCTGAGAATTATTTTTTGTTATAAAATTTCTTTGTATGATAAAAATTTAATTTAAAACAAAATCTTAAACTAGAAGAAATGTTGTGTATTCTTTTTTTTTGTAAATAAAAAAATATTTCGGCGATTTAATGAAACGCTGAGAATTATTTTTCGTTATGAAATTTTATTTATATGATAAAAATTGAATTTATAAAAAGTCTTAAACTAGAAGAAACTTTTTTTCTTTGAAATAAAAAATAATTGGGCGATTCAATGTAATGTGATTGTATTGGATTTTTCTAGGAACGTCGTCCGTAAATTCTGCACAAGGTAATCCACCATTCATCACGATTCCTTTAAATGTAGCAATGAGCGCAGCAGGCCTATCTTTGCCTGTAACAACAGCGTCGTCGAAGGCCCTGTCGCCGCCACTTGCTTGCATGTCAAATGATTCGGATCTGCCATCGGATCTCAGCAAAGACCGGAAATAAGGCAGTGATACTTATGCCATGTTCCAAGTGAATTTTTTCCTAAAACTTAGATCAATTTTACAAAATTTTGATGAACCCTCGTTAAACTAGATTAAACTTTCTTGCTAAAAAATCATAACAAAATTATTACAGTGCAACAAAAATGTCTTAACATACTGTAGAAAAATTGAAGAATTTCTCTAAAACATATTAGATAATCATAATGAATCTTGTTAAAGTTTTTTCACACATTCATAATAAGAAATTAAATTTTTTGAAAAAAGCATAATAAAGTGCTAACAATTATAAGTAGTTCATTTTGTTTACTATAAGTAAAGACAATGAACTATTTTATAAATGAGTGCATTATATTTTACTGTTTTATTTTTTTATATTTAATTACTTATTATGAATTATTAAGAAAATTGTACTAAAATTTATTGTGATTTTCTAATATATTTTATGATATTTATGATATTTATGAATTTTTTGGCAAGATTGTCTAAGCTAGTTTAAGGAGGGAAGCATTTAATACTGATTTGAAATGAAATCAAATAAAAATAAATACATTGTTTTTCAGATTTCAATGCCAAATCATAAAATCTTCACCTGGAATAGAGGCACAAAGGTTTTTCAATAAACCAAATTACTATTATTATTGGTTTAACTTTATTTGTATAGTGAAATCATCGGTGCAATTTTTGTACAAGAACTTTATAAATCTATATAGTATTTGTTGCATACTTTTAGGATAAATACTCAACTATCGTTCTGAATTATTTTTATTCAAATAAAAAAACTAAAATAAAAAAAACAAATGACAGTTCATGATGAAATAGAAGTATAACTTTTTATTAAATCAATAACATTTTTGTGCCAAAGTAAGAGTTCTTTTTTTTTAAAGTTCAGATTAGCAGTTTATAGTAACTTACAGAATACTTTTATTTCATTTTAATTTAAAGTAGTTAGATGAAAAAATTATATGTTCATAATATATTCTGGTAATATAAAATGTACTCGTATAAAATTATCAAAAGATATTTTTTGATATTTTCTACAAAAAAAGTACTGTGTCTCCTACGGAAATTCATAAGTAAAAAAGGATACCTGTATTTCATATTGCTTCAAAAAATTGCTGTAACATCTTAAAAGGAAAAGATATTGTACACTGAAAAACTTTTTACGATTAATTTTTGTTAATACTAAAAGTGAGAAACTTCTAAAAGGCAACTAAAATGAATTAACAGGTGTAGTAATGAAATTTATTCATGTATGTTCAATATTATTTACACATTAATATAACCGTCCAAAATCTATTACTAATGGATAGATGTAATAATTAGTTGTTTTCTTGAAATCTTTTAAAGATTTTTTTAATCAGATAATCATATGAAAAGACATAAGACATTCCTGTAGATTAAAATTTTCAGAGATTTACCAATATATTCTATGTCATCATGTAATTAAAATTCAAACTGCTGACAAACTTTATATAAATATTGGGAAATTTGAAGTAACAAATCATCTTTTTTCTTATAAACTTAATAAAATGATAATAACATTTGAACATATATATTTAGAATTACAATATTCATTTTATATAAAGAAAAAAAAATGTGGCTCAGAATACAACATCTTCCCTTATACCTATGCTGTTTCTTAAAATAAAAATGAAATCACAATATTTGAAAATATCTGCATATATCGGAATATACAATAATTTTTTGTATTTTATGTTACTAGGAAAATTAAAGTCCAAACCGAGACAATTCATAGCTTGTTTTGTTTAAAATATTTATAACAGAATGGCAGACTCTTTTTTTTGTAATATTACATTTATGCAGTTTAACATTTTCATTCAAATGTTATTAAATAATAACTTTTCAAAGTAGAATTACTCAGTTTCAAGTTACTTTCAAGAGCCAAACTGTTATCTCAACAAGAAAAAACAAATTATGAGGTGTTATGGTGTAAATTTCAACTTTTCAGTTACCTTAATTATTTCTTAAAAATACCATTTTCATTCTATATTTTGTACTATTAGTGATTGAATTTATGAAATTATAAAAAGTACAAATACTATAATAATAATGATATTCGTCAACCAAATGTATGTAATTTATTATAAACAAGTCATTTGTAAACGAATTTTCATGAGAGTTGCGATTGTGGCACGCGTTGCCATTTCTCGAAAATGTCTGCGATTTGATGTAAATTATTTCATCATTTTCATGCATTGTATTTAACTAATAAAAAAAGTTTGCGTTCAACAAATAGAATATTTAAAACTGTATCATTTAAAAAAAAGTTAAACTTTTCATGGAAAGTTTAAGAAGATTTTTTTATTTTATTTTATTTTTAATAATTAATGAAATGGGCAAACTTTTTTGTACGCCTCAGCAAACTGTTTAGTTTTAGCTATCTCAAGTTACACTGTACATGAGTTTCTAAGTTCAACCTTTATATTTATTGTCGCTAAAGCGGGCAGCAAACGGCATAGATAGATTTTGTACTTGGCTAATTTTTATAGTGGGAGATTTGATAGAAATAGCATCAACGGACACTCAAGTGCCAATGGATTTTGAGTAACGAAACATTGAATTTGCTCTGCAAAGACGGTTAACTTTTTTTTTTATTTTTTGAATTGTTCAAAAGAAAAAATTCTTTCCAAAATTAAAAATTCTTTAAATCAAAACCATAACTTAAATAATATTTGTGAAAAAACTTATTCAATAATTTGCCAATATTTTCAAGAAAAAATTCAAGAATTTTGAAATTTGATTAATTTTCATGGTAAAATACATAGAAAATAAAACATATTCATAAAATATTTCAAATTTTTTATTTGACAGAATCTGTAAATTTTGTATGAAAAAATAAGTTGACTCTACATTTTGATCCACATATGGATTCAATAAATATATACTTTCATTACATCTTTACTGTTTTATATAATTAATGAAAAAAATGAATTTATAGATTTTCAAACGTCTACGAAAAAAAGTCGCGGCTTCTTCCTTCGGTTGGGAATCGTTCTTACAGTGAATAGACGAAAGTGCAATGACTTAAAATTAGCTTCGCCGCGCTAATTTCAGATCTAAAGCGAGATAACTCTTGTGCCACTCCAAAGAGCTTTTAATAGCCATCGCGAAGAAAAATGTCGACAAGAAAAAGCGTTTTTTGTATTGTGCGCGTAATTCACCCACACCCAAAATAATGTCACGCTGGAAAAGAGCAATGTCGATTCCAATCCACGAAAAAGCCTTGTACTTCATTGAATCTTAGTTCATTTTTGTAATTATTATAAATAAAGCTCATTAATGGATATTATTTCACAAAAGAAAAAGTGAGTTAATGAAAAATTGATTTTTCGTTGTTATTATTATAAATAGCTATTTAAATTAAAATTAAAATCCATATTTATTATTAATTTTTTAACATGATAATTCGATAGTAAATTGAAATAAATTTAATTTTGCTTTTGCACTAATAAATCAGCTTTTTATGAAATTATGCTCTAAACACGATCATTAATGATGCCTTGTAGGTACATGCGCATACGATACATAACGAAAATTTATAAGATTATATGTGTGGTTACATAAGGTAATGTCAGTTTCGTAGATCAGCCAACTTTCATTGAATAACAACGTCACTTCATAAATCTGCGTTTTTACTTCAATAAATCTTTTCATAATAATCTTATAAACAAGTCAACTAGTTCTCATTACCTCTAATTTTATTTAATTTTGAAACAAGTTGTTTAATTAATTATGATTTTTATTGACAAACTAATTTGAATTCATTATAATATTTATTAATGAGCAATTCAAAAAGCAATCAAATCTGAATATTTATTTTTAGAAAATGAAAAATATCGAAAGTATTGAATTTTCATCTAATTATAAATAGTTTAAAGTAAAATATTTTTTTAATCAAAAATTAAAATTTTTTGATTAAAAGAAAAAATATCTTATGGCGAATGACATTTGCAATGTTATTACAAAGCTTACAATTTTCAATTTTAATAGCAAAAATTGTAATTATTTTTGAAAACTGTCGTAATATTCCAAGTGTCTTTCTCAAGTTTGTTAGAATAACTATACAATTTCATGTGTTCCTACTATTATACTGTTTCTATTTTGAATAGAATTAATTTTAAGACTGCTTTTGTCCAAAAACACAAAGATAATTGTTTCTTTACGCAAAACCAAATATTGTGTCATGAAAATAGATGATATTATCTTTGTAAAAAGTTTTTTTTTATTTTAATCTACAATTAAATTTTCAAAAAAATTAATTTCATGTTCAAATTTCACTGTGTCTTTGAAAATCAAACTCTCAAATATTTCCTTAATTAAAAATAAAGTTGAGATTTTAATTGTTAAAAAGTGAATTTATGATTTAATTATAAAAAAAACTTTTTACTTTAAATTGTCATCAGAGTGACATGCGGTTACGTAACCCGTTCCTTTTAATTTCGCGTAACGCAGTTCAACGTTATTATAAGCGGGAATATAAGCGCATTTTTTGGTCAGCATCTGGCGCAGCTACCAAAATAAACTAATCCAAATCCTCGACACCCGCTAAACGGAATTTGTTGGTTTAGCTATGGTTCGCTCAAACTAACTCACTTTAAAAGAAAGACTTTACAAATAAGAAATCAGTGTTTAAAATAAAAAATAAA
>JABFPM010004340.1:0-12796 GCA_022817325.1 Idris sp. 1 HC-2018 | reverse complement strand
TTTGAAATATGTAACATTAAATTAATAAAAAATTGTTCGATTTCAATAAAAGTCACGATTTCTAATAATAACAATTATAAACGGTAGGAAATAAGAAAAGTCCTTTTGTTAAGAAAATATATATTCGAAAGTTTCAACTTTGAAAAATTTCACTTTTCAATAAGTAAAATTAATTTATGAATTATTTCTGAGAAACTCATTATTTTGTAAAATAAAGTATTCTCAAATAAAAATTAAAATAACATTTATACAAATATTTTCTAATTCACATTTTGTAATCACAAATGTATATTAATAAAATATTATTTCGTGAGTAAAGTTTTAACGTTGCACTCACAATTTCTATAGTTAACCTCCATTTATTTCCTCAATCATTTTTCATAATAAAAAAGAAAGCAATTGAAGTTTTTTTTAACTCAGTTCTCGCTTGACTAATTTGTTCGTGGCAAAAATGTTACAATACACAAAATAAGATTTTATCTTAATAATACAAAAAAAAGTACCGTTGTGGTCACTAACTTTTTTTATTAATCACTAACACATAGAAATAGTTTAACTCGAATTTTCAACATGAATGAAAATTCTTTAAAAATTTAATTTATTGTATCTTTTTAATAGTAAACTTATAAATGTCATTATAAACAAAATTACAAAATATTTGGAAAGAAAACATTACATAATGTTACACCTCATTGAAGTTAATCCATGAATGAGTTTCCCTGCAATAACAAATCCTTCAAGTATAACAGTAAATGCAGTTTTCTTGCTATACATAACTTAATGTAAAATAAAACTTTTTTAAATTGAATCATCTGAAAACAAATTTTCATTACAACTAACAAGAGTAGTGTCAAAATGTTATAAATTTCTTATTTATTTTTAAAAAAAAATTGACAATTTTATTTACAGTAAAAAAGAAATCGCTTTTTACTCCTGTATTATCTAACACTTACAAAGTACATTAAACAACATTTATTTAGAAAGTCTTTAAATTAATTTTCCGCAATTTGGAAACAAATATTATCATTTATTTCGTAATAAATCTACAAAAGCAATGGCTTTTTAACAGCACAACAAATCAATAAATTAAATTATAAATAACAAGCAAAAAGTTTAGTTAAATAAAAAACACAAAATTCAATTAAATAAAACCAAAAATGTAACTCAAAAAAATTAAAATCCAGATGACACAGTTTTGTCGAATTCTGCCTCTGACTCTGAGGTCTCAAGCATATATTCGGGAAGCAAAAATCCCAGCACTTTGTCATATCTGTATCTAGTTTCCGCGACAGAATCGTAGGGGTCAACTTCTTGCGTCTCTTGCTGCTTGTTCACTTTCTCCCTGTCGTCCTTTTCTTCGTCCCGACGAACGCGAACAATTGTGGCATAATTTGAGCTGGCCATAGCCATCGGCTCTAACAGCAGATCCTTCTCATTCTTCGCAGGCTCCCTTTTCACTTTTTTCTTCGTCTGATCTGACACGATCGGCTCCGTCACATACATGCATTCCTCTTTCTGGAATCCGTTGTTGTCAACACACTGGTAACACGTCATCTTATCTCGGATAACTTTTTGACACTTGAACCTGTCCTCCGCCTTGAAGTCCTCGAGAAACTTTTCGATCTCGGTCTTACGGTTTGTTGTGTCCAAATATCCCTGATCAACCCTCGTAAAATCCGGCTATAAGGATTTATCTCTTAGGAAGATTTTATTTTCTTAATCAAAAAATTAACTAAATAAACGTCAAGTTAGCAACAAGAAGGATTTTTTTTAATGTTATAGTAACAATTTATAAAAAAAACATTTTTCTCTTTACAATGAACAAATATAGTTATATTTTCAAGGAAGCGCATAATTTTTCTAGTTATTAGAAACGCAATATTTCAATCCTTTATATGGCTAAGCGTAATTTATTATGTTTCAAAGAGTTAAGAAGTGTCATGTATCAAGTTACTTTCTGCAGTTTCATTAATTAGATCATCAGTGTCTATTTCTAAAAGAAGATATAATTTTCTAAAAACACAATTGATTGTAATTCAACAAAAAAAGGTATCCAGAATTAAATACTACTCCGATATCAACCCAATAGTTATCTTATTACATATTTTGTTTTTTTTACAAATTACAGAAATTTGGAAAACGAAATTATTTTAAAAATAATTATACGTAATATAATTGTTTTTATCTGATTACTATTTACATAATCCTCTTACAAATTTACAATGTCTTCACTATCACTTCAACTAAATTGAATCATACATTACCTTTGGTTCCACAAAGACATATGGTTTGCGTTTAGCACTTTTCTTTGGCTTAGTTTCTAATATCTCGTATCGGTCGTTCGACGAATCCAAACTCTCGTCCGATTGTCCGCTATCACCACCACCATAATTACCGTCCTTATAATTCGACGTGGGATTTCCAAAGGACTTCTTCTTGCTGTAAGAAAAGGCCTTATCCTTGGGCTGATAAGAGTAGGTACACCTTTCCGAATTTGCCCCAGTTTTTGGATCTTTGCAAACACTGCATACCATTGAGTCTCTCCTCACTTCCTTACAGTCCGCGGTTTTTGATTCCTCGGCGACCTTTTCCGCCTCGCTGTCGTAGATCGACGACGACGGGTTGTACTCGTAATGTTCCTTGCTTTCGCTCGACGGTTCCTTGCTCTCGCTCGACGGTTCTTCGTCCTCGTAACTGCCGTAACTAAAGTCCTTGAAAAAAGGCTTGTTCACTTTAGATGCCCTGGGTTTTGATTCCGATTTTTCCACAGACTCGTCCGAATCCTTTTTTCTGTAGAAATCAGAGTAAGGATATCCGAAGGACTTGCTTTTGCTAAACTTGTAAACCTTGTCACTCGGCTGGTACTCGTAGTAACATTTCTCAGAGTTGCCTCCGGTTTTGGGATTCTTGCAGACCGTGCACACCTGGCCATCCTTCTGCACCTTTTTGCAGTTTCGAGATTCCGCTGCTTTTTCCCCTGAAATATTTTTCATTTATCAATACAAAATTATATATCGAAGGTAAATTCAGAATTAAACCACACATATTATACTACCATAATTATTCTTCGGCCTCTCGTTTTCCCAATTGTCCTCCCTGGACTCTGGAGCCTGCTGCCTGATGGTCTGATGAGTTTCTCGACCTCGGACCGGTTTCTTCGAGCTAGATTTTGAGTACTCATAAGCCCTGTCTTTGGGTTCGTGCACATAAGAACACTGTTTGTATTTTCCGTGGGTCCTCGGATTCATACAAACCATACAGACCATTGAATTTTCCACAACCTTTTCGCATTTGTCATTTTTGTTCTTGTAAACCGCTGGTTTGGAAGCCTGTGGCAAAAAGTATTCCTCACTGAAGTGGTACTCGTCCGGCAGACTGCCCGAGTCCTCGTCTGACTCTGGATGGGACCTTCGTGTCCTGAGATTGCCGATTTTTGCCGACTTGGAGCAGCGCTCATAGTTGATTCCCGTGTTCGGGTCCTTGCATCGGTAACAGGTTAACGACCTGTTTGCCGATCGTTCGTTTTTCACCTCGCTGCAGTATGGCGATCCCGGCTTGAAGAGGGCCTTAAAGCCGTCAGCTTTTGCGTGATAAGAATGGATTGGCTTTTTGAAGGATTTGTCTTCTCGAGGTATGCTTTTCGTGCTGCTACCGTAGTGGGGATCGTCTGCCGGGTAGCGGTAATTGTTTTCGCCGCGGTAATTTGACGTCAGCTGGGTAGCCCCGGGCTGGACCAGGTCCCTGAAGAGCCGAGTACTATCATCTGGCTGGTCAAAGTCTTCGCTCGAAAAATTGGCTTGAACAATAGCGATACTTGCCAGTAGCAAGTGTATCTGACCAATGAAGAATATTTAAAATTAGCATATGAAATGATTATTATTTTTCTGGATTTAATAAACAAAAAAAAGCACAAGTAAAATAGTTGAATAAATTAAGGAACTATTTTAATTATCTTTTGGGTACCTTCAATGTAGCCATAGTTTGGTCAAAAATTTGTCAGGCTTTGCTCAGTTGTTTGTCCTGACAGTTCAAGACACATTGCTTTCGCTTAGGAAACTATTGTGCCGGCGAACCGAATGGCTTTATACAACGGTTGATTAGCATGAGGTTTGCCCCACCTTTGTCACCATTTCTTTCTGCGTTGCAGATCACCCAACGCTCGCAAAACTACAATATACCCCGAGAGATTACAAAGTCGACAGACCGCAGCGTAAACTGCCGATTACTTAAATACTCGCTGAATCACTTTGTGAAATCAACAGCAGTATATAAAAACGGTTTCGTCTCTTTCATTTAGAGTTTATGTAGAATTTGGATTAAAAAAGGGAGATTTTAGGTGGGATGCAAGAAAAACTAATTAAAGAAATTTTTGCACTAAAGAAGAACATGAAATTGTCTATTAAGTACAAAATTGTTAATAAGTATTTCATTTATTTTTAGAAAAAAAAGTTCAGTTCAGATTGTATGTAATTGAGATGTTTTTAAGCTAATGAAATGAAAACGCATAGTTTTACTTTTTCGCGCCGCATGGACGGATTCAGAGAGATCGTTGTATACCTTTGGAATAGACATTTATTTGTATTTAAGCACAATTTTTGACGTTATCTGCCATGTTTATGTGTGAAAATGAAAACACAATATAAAGTGAAAGCGGGATCATTGGCTTCGCTTGTCATTGGATTTTGTGTTCGACTTTTTTTCCTTTTTTTTTTAACCACATTACCCTCAACCGATTGGCAAAGTCGAAACCGGAAGTTGAGAACGTACGTATCGTTATATTACAAAATTAGGGGACAATGTACATTTTTGCAGACAAAAATGAAAGTGACATATTTTTTATATTTATTTTCATGTGAAAAGAATATATAATATATAATCAGAAATTTCTAACTTTTTAAATTTATTACATTTGAAAAAAAAGTTTAGTGATCTTGATAAAATGTATTAATGTTCTCTTTAAAAATAATTTATTTAACAGTACAATTTTAATATTATAAATTTTGTAAAATACTTCACATAAATATTCATTTTTCATATAATGTGATGGATACACTAAACCTCGTATAACACTTATTAATTTGACAACTTTTGTATTTAAGACATTTAATAACATCGATAAATACTTTTGTAAGACTTAATTCTAGAAATTCAATAATTTCTGACTTTGTCTTTTTATTAAATTTTAAGTAAATTTTATATAAATTGATGAAAGTCATACGAAAAGTTTTAGATATCAAATATATAAATAAAATAGCATTAATAATGATCATTGTTATTAAAATTAGTGAAAATTCGAGTTTTTTATTTATTAGTTTATTCTATATGAAAAATGTTGCATGTTACTCATTATATAAATATTCTTTATTTTCAATAAAAAGACAATTTTTATAAAACATTAATATTATGTACATACAAATTGGTGCAAACAGAATTTTATATTGGCACAAAAAAAATACCTACAAATTGTGAAATCAAAATAATCTACTCATGTTGTCTACAAATCTTATTAAAAATGAAGAAAATCTGTAGATAAATGACTATTACAAGTTACATGTACTGAGTAATTATATCAATGTATTCTACACAAATTAAATTAACAAAAAATTTATTAATTAAATATTATTAAACTTTAAATTAGCTTTATTAGTTTAAATACTAATCTTGAAAAGGAAAAGATCGGGGATAAACCGAAATATGAGAAATTCGTGGTTTTTGTTTTTTAGCATGCTTGTCATCAAAAGGAACAACGGGTGCCGGTTTTAGGATTATTTTTGAAGTCAACTTTTCAAACATCAATTTTTCATTATTCATATCGCCTATTTCATCTTTATCAATGTTCTTTTCTTTTTCATCTAAACTTGCATTTTTTCGTTTGTGGTATATCACCTCGCCTGCTAGAGTTATCATGGCCAAAGCTAATCCTATTAAAGTTGCAATAAAAACTCCACCTAAAGAACAACAATTATAAAATTAATATTTTAAATAAATTTTTTAAAATGTCTTTATAATATTTACCTAAACTTTCTAAAGTGATACCCTCATTTTCATTACTATTAGGGCACATATGTTTCAAAGTTTGGTTCCAATATTTGTTACTCAATCGTTCAAAATATCGATCTTTTTGAAAATCCAATATCCTGTATAAGTTTTAATTTTAACACTCTGATAAATGTTAATCTTATAAATACATAAAAAAATATATTACTTTCTGCTTATTTCTTCTTGCAAGTGACTTCCTTGCTGAACTGCTATTGCATAAGGCTGCTCTGCAAAAGTTTCGCCGATTTCAGTCAGATTGCAGTTCTTTGTCACGGCATATCTAATCTCTGACGAATCATGAATGAATGCAAATTCTGCGTTTTCACTGTCTTCAACCTAAAAGTAATGAATTATTTAAAATTTTCTTTAAACCATTTTATTTAAATAATCTTTTTAATTTAAAAAAAGAACCGTAAGACTTAATTTTAAGATTTTCTCTTTTTTTCATTTTCTTGATTTATTGTACCTTTTTGAATCCTTCTTCAACAGTCATTACAGGACCTGCTTGTTCAATGGCCTGAAGAATATGGCCATATTGTTCCTTAATTGGATAATCCCAAACACGAAATTCAACATGATCAGACGAACTGTTCAGTGTAATGTCTTTCCAGACCCTACAAAATTTGATATGTGTTTTGAGTAAAGTAACTTCTTGTTGTGAGTAAGTTGAAATATGTATAATTGCATAAAAAAGAACTTATTAATTATTAAAATTATAGCTATAATTCACAATCAATATATCATTACTTACTCATAAAGTTTGTCTTCCGCTTTTTGCATATTTATAAAGTACTGATGAATACCTGAGCCATTAAGAACAGTATAATTTATTCTGGATTGACGAGCTAATTCTTCTAATGATTGCACAGGAGACTTTAAGAGAAAAAAAATTTGTTCTTGGTTCAACAATTTCTCATTATTGTAATTATTTATAAAAAATTAGATTTTATTTAACTTACTTTTTTAACTTAAAATTTATCTACTTTCTT
This sequence comes from Idris sp. 1 HC-2018, assembly GCA_022817325.1. Taxonomy (NCBI): domain Eukaryota; kingdom Metazoa; phylum Arthropoda; class Insecta; order Hymenoptera; family Scelionidae; genus Idris; species Idris sp. 1 HC-2018. Next base: position 5,768 of record JABFPM010004340.1, on the reverse strand, counting down.
TCAATTTTTTTTTTTTCAAAATATATAAATGATTACAACTTTACACAAAAATATTAAAAAATGTTTGCTTTCAAGGAATCTCAAATTGTTTGTTTTTGCGTTTTGCATAATCTTGCCCCTGTTAAATATCTCATATATTAACACCAGTAACGGTAAGTAAACTACATGAAAGGGACTTGGTAAAGTAGGATTCTTTTTATCAATACAATAATTTTTTTTAAATTTCAAACATCTCGATTAAAAAATTAAAAATAACAACAAAATCCATTTGAAATAGCTTAAAAGTTCATTTAATTTAGAAAAATTTATATCTAATTGAAATGTATTTTTTAAGATTGCAAATTTAAAAAAACAAACGAACAAATAACAAATTAGATAAGTGCTATTTAAAAAAAATTGAATTGAAAAATTATTTTGAAACCTGCATCCTCTCAACAGTCAAAAATGCGGCCAAATTAGCTGTAAAAGTGGCCAACATTAGAACAACAAAAAGCCAATAAGCTGCAACAAGTGTTCTGCTGGATAAAGCTTTAGGAGCTTCTCCACCACCCTGAGGTGTGAAAGAAGTTAAAGCAAACCAAAAACTTTCCTTCAAAGTGAATTCCCTTAAAAAATAAAAATTACACCAACATGATATATTTACATACAAAAAAATTGAAAGTTATAAGCATGAAATATTTAAAACGTATGTTAACAAATAAAACAACTTAGTCATGTCTAGCTAAACACCTGCAAGGATAGGGGTAAAGAGCCTTATTATTTCTTGCACTATATGGCGAATACTTGTCGAGTATCCAGATCATGAAACCTGTACAAGTCAGTGCGCCGACAATACTCAGCCACACTTCTAGCCTCAAAACAGTCATGAACTTGAATAGAGACGTTTTACGTACTGGCTTTCTTATCACTGTAAATTAAAAGTTTAAATAAGACAAGTAACTATTTACAAATTTGTTAAAATATCAATAAAGATTAGCTTTGTTTTAAATTCTTAAACGAAATGTAATTAAAAAATGAAAATTTTGAATTACAATTATTAAATTAATGTGCGACTCGAAAAGTAGGTGCAAATAGTGGTAAATAAGAGTTACTAATTAATATTCCGGACTGTTCAAAGTAAGGAGCAACAAAATCAACAACTTCTTCTCTTTCTGAGGTCATTGTTAAAGCTGCCACGGCCAGATCGGTTTCCTTCAAAAATATCAAAATTATAAGCATATTTGATGTTCATTTGTTTTTTCTTTAAAGAAAAAATAAACAAGTTTACTCCTTTAGCTAAATCTCCAATCAGGCCATCCCACTCGCCGTTAGTTAACTTTTGTCCAAAACCATCTTGCACGACTAAGTCGTAATCAAAGTCCATCGTGTCAGACAGTTTTTTTATAAAATCCATACAATAACCCTCGTAAATGATTTTGTCGTCCTCATCTCTCATCACTTCGCCAGTTACTGGATCTCTTTTCTTTATCGTCCATGGTACAGCCTAATTAAAAATACCCAATTATTAAAAAAAATTTCCTCTCTTATTACCCGAAAAAAATTACTTCTGCTATTCCAACTCGAAAGTATTTTCTAGAAGCAGTGATTTTCTTGTCAGGCGCCAGCACAATGTTGTCTTTTTCAGTAATCCAAGTTCCCAAAAAGTCCATTTCTCCACTGCGAAGGCTGTAAATGTCAATTTCCGCGTGAAATGTCAAGTATTGCTTTTGCTCTTTGTAACACAAAGTTTCGTTTGTACTGAGTCTCTGTAAAACAAATGTTAGCATCAAGTATGTTGAAATAAAATTATATTTTTTAAAAGCCTAAAATTAAGAGGCACCTCTGTTATGTCCTCGCTAAATCTGCTCAAACTGTTTGTTACATTGGCAGGATTGCTGTCGGATGAATTAATGTAATTGCAAGGCACCGAAATGGGTGACGGTAAACCGTCTTCATTTTCTATGTCGTTAAGTATATTTGTAAGAAAAGTTAGAACATTTGACAAATACGCTGGAAATATCTGAAATTCATTTGGACCACACACAGTTACAAATTTTATTAAACCGAAAATTCAATTAAAAGAAAGCAACTTTTAATTAAACAAAAACAAAAAACAGTTTGTCTAATTAAAAAATGTTTGATTAGCGAATTTAATTTTAATTTCGTTTTGCACTCACGTTGAAATTTGGATTGCATTTGCAACTTTTTTTGTGCAACAAATTGCAGCAGACCGAATTTTTCATGCCCAACACAGTGACAGTAATATTAAAATCAGTGTAGTTTGCGATATAGCTAAACTGTGTGTAGTTGAAGTCCGTGAAAACCAGATTCCAGATGCCATCTCTTTTCACCAAATTGCCGTCGACTGCCTGGAAGAAAAAAAAATAATGCCTCTCGATTCGTGAGAGAATGTTTCTTCCTACGAATTCTGATGTCTGAATGGTTTTGATCTTACCGTTTTAAAAAGTTCTTCCATTTTTGTCGTCGAAGCGTAAATCACGTAATAAGTAGGAAGTGGGCGCATATTGCCAACTTTGTCAACAGTCAACGGATTAAATTCATCGATCACCACTAATCGAATTATCGATGAGCCAATCAGATAATATAACGCCTGATTCATTTCTGCACAAGTTTTAATAATTGAACAAATTTGTTATATATATGTTAAATTAAAATAAAGTTGTATTTTTGCAACAACAAAAATGAATAAAGATTGATAATGAATTCTCAGTAAAAATGTTTATGGTTGATTGAATGCTGCTTACCTTTTTCATGTTCGAATATTAAAGCACAGTCGGTTGTGTTTTTTATCAACAAAATTTCGTCCATTGCTTTTACGTAAGGGTTGATTACTGGTTCACAACGAACATATGCTATTCCCCATTCTTTTGATAGTTTTTTTAATTTTATCCAGCCAGTCCACGTAAAGTCTAAGATCAAATGTACTCCTCCAGATAATGCTGCACATGCTATTGCACACATGTTTACCGTTATTCAAATGTAATAAAAAATATATAGTGTTGATTATTTTAAAGCAAAAAAAAGAGGGGTATAATTAAAATTTGTATAGACTTTATAATAAGGGGCTGTGGACCTCAAAATATGACGAAAATTGAGTTTGTTTCAAAAAACTTTTATCTTTACAATAGAAACATTTTTAAACTTATTATAATTACTATTAAACTTTAAATAAACAAAATGTAAGATTTTAATCAATCAAGAATTTACCAAAAAAGTTACAGTTTTTAATTAGAGCTGAATCAAAAAAATAACAAGTTTTCTTATAATATATTATAAATAAATTGACATATTTACTTGAATGAAAATTATAATTTTACTTGAACTTAAAAATTAAACATATTTTAAATTCAGTAATATTTGGCTTTTGAAAATGTGAATTAATTACAATTTAAATAGCAGAATTATTCAGTGAAAAAATATATGATGGGGAAAATTCATGTTTTATAAAATATTGTCTGCATTAATTTGTTTATTTGACTGGGCATGAACTTTTCTGCGCATAATTCCTCAATTCATTTGATTTTACTAAAGTTGATTAAAAGAATGGCCATAATGAGGTATAAAAATGTACGATTTATGCCACCGTAAATAGGAAGTGACAAGCAGAGCGTTGCAAAGAAGAAAGTATTTCTCAAGAGAGAACCAGCGCGTGCACAATTAGCTACTGAATAAAGTCAATGGACAATGTATTCTAATTTTCCAATTTATGTATTATTTATGTAATTTCTTTTTACTAAATATTTTGATGCTAATTAAATTTAATATCCCTACATTAAATAACAAAACATACAATTTTGTTTATTCTGCTAATCGTATGTTAATAACATAAAAATATGTACATAAAACAAAAACCATTTGAAAAGCAAAATTTATGAAAAATTAATTAAAATTGAACTCCAGAATTGCATTTCCAAAGCATATCTTATAATTTGCTGTATTACATCTAAATTATTCATACATATATTGTAATGTCATATATTATGTCAATCGAAATTTTGCTGCATAATGCATCAGTGAACTCGATTGAAATAAAACTTGTTTTTTGACTTTAAATTAATGAAAATGAACAAAAAAAACTCACTCGCTTGAATATTATTTCCCATGTATTCTCGACTAATTACAACGTGATTGACATTTATTAAAATATGCGCATCGTGGAGCTGATTTTGAGCAAACGCAATAACTTCGTTGAAGAGGCTCAAAATAAATTCGTCACTTTCGTCTATCACAATGACTGTAAAAAAATTAAATTTGCTATTAGATCTGATAAAAATTTATAAGCAAATTTTTATTTGTGACGATGATAATTATTTTCAAACAAGATCAACATTTTGCCTAATGGCTCTAAACTGCGTTATTTAAGATTGAATTGTCGACAGCTGCAATCTGTTCATTGTCGGTTAAGATAACATGTTTTCATTTCGAGGTGTTCCACCAAGAAACAATGTTACCTTTGTTCGAGTTAAATCTCTCGTTATTCCAAAAACAAAAAAAATCAATTTTACAACTTATTAAATTTTGTTCATGTTGCAATAAACTCCACCGATAAAAAAATATATTCAAATACTTTTCTGCAAATATTGCAGACAAATTCTTTTTCAAAATTTGATATAATATTAATTGAATTAATAAATTTAAATTATAATTTTATTGTAAAATGTTTGCTTTTTGAATTCTGTACCATTTTTTTCTCTGTTTTTAAATATAATAGTATTTTTGTATAACAAAAATGTCAGACAGTTTGAATTTTTATAAAACTTGCGATATGTGACCAATGTTTGAAAAGCAGTTTGACATTTTCTTAATACAAAGCTACTCACGCAAATTAGCAGACGTTTTGTCGCGCTGCTGTGAAAAGACACTCGTAAAAAGAAGGACAAAAATTGTCAAGTAGAAAGTGGCTGGAGTTGACATTGTTTATTGGCACCTACGACTGTTAGTAAATGGATTTTGAACAGAAATTGTATTTCTGGCACAGGTAAATAGTACCGGACAATAGTTACGCCTGCGCCACTGCTACCAAGTCTTCGTATGAATATTATATCAGTGTCCGTCAAATCGTACACCCTTTTGTGTATGAGGAAATTCGCATTTAGTTAGTACATCGATTACTGCAATTTTTCCCTTTCAAATGCATAACTACACAATTTTATTTCTTATTTATATTGAAACAATTATTTTTTTTATTTTTTTATTTTTTTAGTGGTCTTTTGTGTTAAATTATACAATTTATAGTTCATTTATTAAACAGAAAAATAAAAACAATGAATATATTTATTTTTATTACATAATTCTTCTGTTAGTAATCTAATTTAAAAATTTAGTAGAGTTATTATGATTTTTATTAAAAAAAAAATATTACAATTAAAAGTATTTAATCATCAATTTTGTTTTAACTATTTTTTTTGTAAGTAAATTATTTACTATAAAAATGAGCGTACAGTTAAAATTTATGGTTGGTCATTGGTCTATCGAGATCTTAGATTACTTACAATTGGCTTAAGCTATAATCCTTCGTATGTAACGTGTAAAATCAATAAAATACTTTGCGGTACATAACGTCTTACTTTAAATGCAAACAATTTAAATTTTCTCATTTATTTAATAAATTTAAATAGTAAATGAATGTAAAATAAACAAAATTCAAAAAAATAATTATAATAAATAGCAATTTAAATTATTATAAAATATTGTTGGTTATTTACAACAAATGAGTTTTAAAAATGCAAAAAAAATACATTGTTGTAAAAATAACGCTCACATAAGAG
>JABFPM010004339.1:0-12797 GCA_022817325.1 Idris sp. 1 HC-2018 | reverse complement strand
GCAGGAGACAATTTGTGTTTGTTCGAAAGTTGAATACAATTATTAAAAAAAGTTTCTTTTCAAAGATTGGTCCGCGTTAGAAGCCCCGCAATTAGCAAGCTCTCGATCAAGAACTACGTCTACGAACCTGTTCTTCGAGCTCTTGCGTTCCTTGCGCTCCTCGCCGGCGCGGTTCGGACCCTGAATCGGCGTGATCGTGATCGAGCTCGGCAGGTTCGTCTGCGGCGTCGACGAGATCGGGATGATCTCGATTCCCGGACGCCGCTCCAGGCCCATCCCCGACAGCACCGGGTTGCTGTAGCCGCTGCCCGAGATCGGCGTGATGCTCACAGATGGCGCCACCAGGCTCTTGCTCTCCTCGAAGATGAGAGTCGGGCTCTTCTTCTCCTCGCGCTTCTTTTTCCTCTCCTTCTTCTCCTCGGCCTCGTGAATCACCTCGAGCACCTCGCTCTCGTTCTCCAGATCGTAATCCGAACTCTTGTCGCCGGGCAGCACCTCCGAAGCGTCCAGGTTGCTTAGGTCCAAGCCACTCGGAGTCGGGGTTCGAGCCTCGTTGGGTGTGCCCAGTGGAGTCGAGTCGGAACTCGAGCTCTCGAGCAAAATTTCGTCGGAATCATTTTTTCGTTTGGGACTGCGCCAGGAGCCATCCTGGGCTTTGCGTTTGCGGGACTTTTTCGCGCGCTCGCTGGAGGGCACTGCCTTTGCCTGGCCCAGCAGCGCGCCCAGCTGCAGCGGGTTCAACATCGCTGCAGGTGTATCGGAGGAGGACTGGCCGGAAAATGACGGAAATCCGATACTACTCTCCGCTCCGGCATCTAAAAAAGACTGCTGCTGTTGCTGCTGAATGTTTTGTTGCTGTCGACCGACGTTGCCGTTGATGGTTCCGGGTTCCTGTTTGATTTTGACATCGCCGTTGCCGAACGGGTCCGGCAGTCCGGACTGACCGTTCTCCTCGCGGTTCGCGAGATTCATGTTGTAGTTGTTATTGTTGCCGCTGGAAAGACAGGCGATGCCACCTGTGGTGCGGCTCTCCCAGACCTTCAGCAGGGTGCGCATGGTCACAGGGATGCTGAGACAACGCTGCAGGACCTTGCCGATCAGCTCGGAGGTTTGGTCGTTGTTGTTGGAGGAGACGCCGTAGAGGCGACACTTCAGCGAGGAAATGTCCACGAGGTCCAGCTCCGCGGTGGCTATCGTCTCCTCGAAAGGGTGCTCCAGACTCACGGAGATGCACTGCCAGGAGAGGGCGCTCACCTCGAACATCGTCGACTGTTCGATGTCCTGGCGGGCCGCGGGACGCACGCAGCTTGAGATTATTGTGTTGAAGAGCGCCTGCTGGCGGAGGTAGACGAGGATTTGGGGCACGTGCGCGGGGTGCGTGAAGGGGATGCTGCCGATCAGGACGCCCTCCATGCTCTTGTTCTCGGTCATGCAGTAACAGTGCTGCTGGTCGGGTAGGGTCTAAGAATTTCAAATTCAATTTTTACTTTTTTCAAAACCGAAATTTTCGTAAAACTCAGTTCTCAGTTCGTAAAAGCAATCTTTCAGAAATAATGTCATCTACATATATAGGGATTTCAAAATCTGTAATTTGTTGAGGCACAGTTTGCTCTAAATCTTGCATAACTAAATCACAAAAGTTTGGGATTTACTTTTTTATTTACAGTTGGTGGGTTAATAGGAATAGCGTTTATTGAATTTTGTTTAATTGACATTGTTCTTTATAATAGATAAATTGTGTATATATCATAATATATATACTATTTTTTGTAATATTTTATACAAATAAATGTAGACGTAAATACTTACAACATAGAGGCCTCTATTGTTCCGACAGTCTAGCTGGCCGTTACTTGTGTGGTGAACAATCAAATTCAACAAAGATTGTGGTGTGGATACATCTGTACATTCGAGTTCTGTTACTTTTTGTATTCGTCGCACCAGTTCCAAGCACATTGGCATTTTTTGAGTTAACTTTAGTACAAAGCACGCAGGTAACATGGAAGAATTTATGCTGCTTAGTGTCGCGTATGTTGGTGTACTGTAAAAAAAAGACAACATTTAAATATTATCTTGATGATATTTTATTTAAATTTATGTTTGATTATATACCTTTTTCCAGCTAAATTTTTATTTACAGAAATGATATTTGAAATCGGTAACTTATGCGCGGTCGAACCTTCCAGACAAACAGTAATGGAATGGCCTATTTTTCTAGAAATAATAGCTTCTAAGCTCAGCGTATCACAGTTATGGCTTTCGTGATCAATTAAATCGTACGGAGACACAAAATAAGTCAGCTTCATCGGGTGACCTCCTTTCCGTCTTTCCAGTATGCCTTTATAAAAAAACAAACATCAAAAAACGTGAAATGTTAATTATTTGTAATTTTATTTGGAAAAACGTCTTATTCAAGGTGGATTATTGATCTTACCAACTGGACTTTTATGAACAATATTAAACGGCTCTTTCATGAAATTTTGAAGTTGTGCCAAAATACCCAAATCCGCTTCCAACGACTGAAGAGCGCTAAATGCTTTAGTTTTTATCTTTTTCTCAGCGTTTAGTTGATAAATCGAAATAAGGCCTTCGAGTTGGGCCGTAAAGTCCACAAAATCACCACGAGAGAGACAAGCTACGAGCTCTTCGCAGCTCTGAAAATAAGATAATAACTTTAATAATTTTCTTACAAAAAATATTATAATAATATTTTTGTATGTTCATACCTGATGTTCGTTTTTTCCCTCGTAGTTTATTTTGACATCTTTTACTGCGCCTGTTGACTCCAAAAGAACTTCAACGAAAAACATGTCTGACGATATAAATACTTCGGTTCCGTGGTGAGAAGGCGTAAATTTTAATCTAAAATAATTTTGTTTAAATTATGATTAATATTGAAAAAAAGGATGAAAGCTTGATTCTGAAATATTCACCCCAGTTGTCTGGATAAACTTTCTAGTCGTTCCATCATTGATTGTAACGATATTACTTTTATAGAGTGTTGTAATGTATCTAAACACTTTTGTAACTGATTTTTTTCTACGCTGTCTAATGCAAACCTTTTGTCCTGTTGAACATAAAAAGTTTATGTAAAATCAAGTTATTGGTTTAATAATTAATAACATTATTAATAATTATATTCTTACCAGCATAGTCATTCTCATATTTTTTGCAGTTTCTACCAAAGGTTTTAGAGAAGATGCTTTTGAACGCAACTTTTCCATTAACAATTCCATCTGCCATTCTTTTGCCTTGTCAACGATCACCCCAGCACCACTGGTCGGCTGGCCAGCTGTTAAACATAAAATAAAATTATTAATTTATTTTCTTAAAGATTGTCAATTTAATATTAATTATAAATTGTAAGTTTCGGCTTTAAGTTATTATCTACAAGCTTAGACAACTTGGACCTAAATTAGCTTTTAAATGTCAGAATTTGTTAAAAATCAACATAATTATTTATAAAGCATATATTTACATTATGTGTTAAAATTTTGAGTCGCTAAACTAGCTAGTAGCTGAGATATTTGGTCATAAAATTTGGAAGAAATAATACATATACAAGCTATGTTCTAGATAGTCCAAGTGATTCATATTATGAAAATGAAAAATATTGACACGTGGTTAAAATATAAACAAAATCTGGAATTGGCATACAAATCTTAGTAGTAAATTTGATGTTGACAATATAATTGTTAAATTGTTTTTAAAATATTTATTTTATGAATTTTAATAGTTAATGAATAATGCATTAAAACTTAAAATAATCATTAATTAAGTAGTAATCAAAAAAAGATATTTCGAGGTTAGTTCGGTCCCACCTTAATTACTTATTTAATTTTATAGTTTCGATTTTCAGTTTAAGTTTTTAACTCAGGTTTTCGATATTTTCTTTAAAAATTAAATTTTTACAAATTTTGAGACGAAATTTATTAATCTATAAAGTTTTTTGTTAATTTGCACGTATATTTTCAAGACTTTTTGTTTTCAAGTTTTTATAAAATATATTTATTAAGAATGTTTTATAACTTGAAGCATGACAGTTTTAACAAAATAATGAGCAATTTTTATCTGAAATAATAAACATTCGAAAGACCAACAAATTGTGAAAAACTTATTTAAACATTAACTATTTTGATTAAACAATATTTTATTTAATTTAATTTTTTTAAACAAATTCTAAAAAAAAATTATCACCTTTATTTTAATTTGTGCAATTTTGTATACATTAAGTGTCAAAAGTAACGAATTAAAGAAACAAAAAGCATGAAAATGTTCAATTATTGTTGACAATTTTCTCAAGAAAATAATTTAATACATAATTTCTTAATTTATATAAAAAATTCCTACATTAACCTAAAAATTAGATATATATTTGAGACAAAAATCACTAGCTTGCAGACAAAAAATGTAAACATTTAAACTGTCAAACATGCAAATAAAAAAAATGCATCAAAAACGTGGATTAATTGAAGAAAAAAGTAGAAAAACGAACTTACTTCTTGGACCCGACATGGTTTGACGGAACTTAAGAGAAAAAGCCAAAACAAAAGTGACGTTTGTATGATGAAATATGTGTTCACCCAGAAGCGTCCGAGATTGGACTGAGTGTGTTCATAGAGTGGCTGCTTTTACAAGAAGTAAAGCTTAACAAATTCACAAGGTCATCGTGCACGAAGAAGAGAAAATAATTGTTGTTTTCGGCAATTCTTGTGTTTTGCAATTGTTTCTGTGTTCGCTACTGACCGTGGGGTATTTGAACGCTCTGACTGTCCATGTAGCCGTTGACTGGCACGACGACTGGACTGCTCATTATATACACCGAAGATGGCCGCCTCGTGGCGTTTCACCGGTGAAACATATAGGCAACGGCGTCCTTGTTACATGGTGCGCAGACCCGAGCAAAAGTGCCCCGACTTCCACGAGAGACGCCAACTTTTGTGTAGCCACGGATGCACACGACCTCCTAACCTTCGTTCATTTCGCAAACCACTACACACGCGGTGTTGTCGCTTTTCAGAAGTTGCGCGCGCATATTCTAACGGCATTTTTTCGGGGCAAAAAAAAAGATAAAAAATACTGTTTGAACGTAAATACTGTTATGGAATTTTAAATAAAATTTTTTTTTTTTAATAAAACTTGTTTATTAATTATTACAAAAAAAATTAAAAGATAAAAAAAAATTATATTGAGAAAAAAATTGAAAAGCAAAATTGTAAAGTAATAAAAAATATTTTAATTAGTATAAATTTTGCAATATTTTATAAATTTAATCAGGTTTTTTTAATTGGTTAATTTAGATTGGACTGTTAAAAATTTAGATTTGGCAACGTTGCCATCATTGTTATACTTCAGTCAACTTCAGTTTGGGTAAATACGTCACTGTGTTATTGTTGCTTGTTTCAACTTGTTCAGTGATTGTTTTTTACATTGTTTACTATCTATGTTCTTTCGAAAATAATTTTACCAAAAAAATACAATTGTTTTTTAAGAAATAATTCTGTTAGTTTTTTGTGTAGTTAAACAAAAAGTAAGCATCAGTTTTTAACTTGTATTTGTTTTGATTGAAAAAATATAAACAATTTATTTAATTGTTTAGAGAAATTAAATAAATAAAATAAAATAAAATAAAATTAACAGTTAACAATTCAATATAATTACTTTTGGAATAAAAACCAGTTTTTTATATTTATTATGAAAGTAACATTTAAATTAAACATTAAAAAAGGCTTTGTTAAAAATAATAACATAACCTATTTGTTAATAAAACATAATTTATTTATGTAAATTGTAAATCATTTCTGGGGGTTATTTGATTAAGTTGTTTTTCGTTTAAAACAAATATTTTATTAATGTTATAAAACAATTTACTCTTGATGTGATAATTTTAAGAGATTGTATAATTTAATTATATAATTTAAATGTTGATTGTTTTTAGGTTAAATAAAAATGAAGAGGCAAAGAATCAAACCAGTGGCAATTATTCCTGTCAATCGGAAATCTATTAAAAGAGAATCAACTGTAGAACTAAAAAAAGAGGATAATGTTACCCAAGTACATTCTGATCGATTATTAGAAAATACTGAAGCGGAATTATCCTGTAAAAATTCAAAACAGGATAATGAACCTCTGCCAGTAACAATACACGTAATGAAAAGTCAAATTTACTTAGAAGAATCTAATGTTAAGATTGATACTAAAGTGAATATAAAGTTGGAAAAAGATGCTCATTCTCATGGTAATGAAATTTTCATTTATATTTTAAAAATTATTTATTAAAATTAAAAAATTAAAATTAAATAAGTCAATAGTTTGCATAATAAGTTAAACAATAAAATGAAAAGAGTAGACAAAATGTTTATAAAAATAGTGTAAACAGTCCGGCAAACCTTGAAACCTTGAAAACTTGGAAAACGGTTGGAATGTTGAATCCTTTGAAAAAACCTGAAAAAGCCTTGAATTTTAGTTAAGAACTAGGATTTTTCATATTTCAGTGTTTTTACAACAATTTTCAAAAGTTTATAAATATGGTTCAATATTTAATATAACTTAATATTTTTCTATCGATTAAATCGCCTTTTTACATTTTCTTTCATTATAGTTATCAAATTAAAGGTCTTAAGGGGTCATTCAACAAAATAAAAAGTTGAATTTGTAGATGAATCTATTTAGGTTAAATTATTTTATGAACAAAAATTTAGAAGAAATTAATGAACATAAAAAGTTTTGTAATAATTAATTGAAAGAAAATTATCTCTATTGTAATCAAATAATTGGTATAAAATAAGGTGTATTTTAGGCTTGAAAATGGGGGTGGAGGGGAACAAAAAAACGTTGCTACATTTAATTTAAGTATAATAGACTGGGACATAAAAATGACACTTTTCAAAGAACGACCCATATACTACTTGAAAGTTTAACAACTAAAAAATGGGTAGACTCGCCTCGTTTGATGGTATGTAAAATTTACGTTGGCATTTCGTAATTTAGAATACCAAAAAAGTGAATGTTATATCAAATACTTTGTTCCAATAAACAATTATAAATACATTCATATACTTGGTGGCCTATGAAATAGCTAACTTTTAATTCGGTAGAATTAATTTGATACAATGTAAATTAAATCAATAAAAATTTACAAAATTTGAAGTAATTGCACATTAATTCATTATATTAAATTTTACATTTTAAATTTAGATGATTATAAATAAGGATTATTCATTATTTTATATAAATGCATTAATTTCAACTTGTATCATTTATACTTGTTTATTGGAACAAAGTATTTGATCTAACATTCATTTTTTTGTATTCTATATTACATAATATCAACGTAAATTTGACATAATATTAAAATTTATAATTTTAATTTGGTATCATTGACATTATGAAAAAAAAGTAATGAAAGATTACATTACGGTATGATTAGCTTACGGTTTTTGTGGTAATTATACACTTTAGCTACACCACAAAAAATAAGCTTTTTTTTGTTTAATTTTTTGCGTAGATTTCGAAGAAAATACTAAAAATTGTCGCTCTCAATTATTTTAGGAGTTATTTTAGCTTTAAAGTGCTAAAAATGGTACATTATGATGTCATGTAGTATTTTCCTCTAAAACGATCTACGTAGATTACTAAGATATTTTCACCATATGAATCACATTTTCGAATCAAAAATGCCACGTTCCAAAAGACTTTGATAAGTATAAAGTGGTTTTGATAAAAATTCGCGGTATAGCATTGTGGACAATGTGATCTCACGATGTAAATATAAATATTGGAATTATTTCTATAAGACATATTGATTATCAAACACATGTATCAAAAATAGTACAGTAAATTGCACATTCAATAATTATACATACACATTTTTTACTTAAACCTACCAAAATGAACATTGCGTTAAGTTTAAGTTTAAAATTTAATTCTCTTGAAAAACAATTTCTGATGAGAAAATTAAAATATTTCGAAACGTATCGTTTTCTGTTTTTAATAAACAAAGGCCAAATTATCCAATTATAGTTCTATTTTTCTGTTTACATTTTGCTATGTTTTTTTTCAAAAAGGAATATCATTAAATGAAATAATATAATCGAACAAAACAATAAAAATTATGTTAACATGACACTTTTAAAGATTAAAAAAATCATGATTTTTAGCATTTTAAAACTAAAATAACTACTAAACTAATTGAGAGCGACATTTTTTAGGAACTTCTTCGTAATCTACGCAAAAACTTGAACAAAAAAAACCAACAAATCGTGGTGTAGCGGTTTCGGTTTGAAGCTTTAGTAGATATATTTGTATAAAATTTTTTCTGTCAACAGACAAAATTGAATACCTTAAATTATTTATAGTTTTTAACATAAATATTAACATTTCAGCAGTAGCAACAATAATGGTTGATCAAGGAAGCTGCCAAAATGAATCTATTTTGCCAATTTTGCATTCACAAGAAAACATCGCAGAAAAAATGGAGAGTGTAAATGAATCTGAAGTAATAATTTCGTCCAGGGAAAATGATGTACAAAATTTGATACCAAATGATAGTCGAGAAACAATAGCCGGTTTACCTTCTGTACCAAACGATGGCAGAATAACAATTCATGACGTGATTCACACAAAACTCTATGCTAGAGTTCCAAATAAAAATATTTGTCTTATTTGTCATGGAATAGGTTGTACATCAGATCACACAGAGTAAATTTATTTTTGCTACAAAAAAACTTGCACTTAAAATTAATATTTATAAAATATGTAACTAACAAAGTTATTTTTTTCAGTGTAAATGTAGTCCAAAGAGTGAAAGTTGGATCAGATGGCCAACTTGTTATAGACGATGGTATAAATTTCAACGAATATGAAACAGTAGATCACTTAAAAAAAGTGCCTTTTAGTACAACAACGAAATATCGAAAAAGATACATGAGTGAATGGAATGCTGCAGATACAGTAAAATTTTACCAAGCACTAAAAGTCTTCGGGACAGATTTTAATTTAATGCAAAGTTGGTTTCCAAATAGAAGTAGAAATGAGTTGAAATTGAAATTTAAGAAAGAAGAAAAAAAAAACACAACCATACTTGACGACGTTTTAAAAAACCAAAAATTTAATGGAGATTTAGTACAAAAGGGGATTAGTAAGTTCAATTTTGAAATACGAATTCTATACACGGAGACGAAAACACCGCTTCTACTGCTTGGTCCAGCACCGCAGTATCTATTTTACAGAAGTCAAATAGATACTGCATGACTTTCAAACAGTACCCGTTGCAAACTTAAGTGTTTCCTATTGGTACTTGGGTTATGGTAAAATTTGACAACAGATACTGTTAAAAATTCATGTAGTATCTGTATGATTTGTGAAAAAAGAGATTTTGGGATTTTAAATACAAGCAATTTTAGCTGTTTTTTCGTCTCAGTGTAGAAAAAATTGCTGTTAAACTTTAAAAAAAGCTTTGAAAAAGAATTATTTTTGTTAATAATTTATTGCATTTTATAAATAATTAAAACAATTTACAAGAAAATTAAATATTATCGTTTTTTTTAAAATGCCAAGAAATGCTATAATTTTATTACTAATTTGCTAAAAATATCTTAATTTTCTCGGTCTTTGAATTATTACTGCCGTCTTTTAAAATTTAAACTTTTCAAAGTATTTTGGGTATGATTTTCAAAGTTTTTTAATTTATTTCTAGAAGGTAATTAATTTGTTAAATATGCGTCATAATTATCATAAGTAATTTGTAATAATTAATTTTTTTGTTTCAGATACTTCTAAAGAATTGCAAATTATGTCTTGCATGTCCAAAACGCAAGAAAAACTAAAAAAATCCAAGTATCAGAAACGGAAAAAATGCCGTAAGCTAAAATGTTATTTAAAAAAAAACGACAACATTTTAAACACAAATAAATAATTTATTAAAAAAATACTGAAATCCACAGGTATACTAGTCAACAGCATTGAAATGGTAAGCACTGATGATGAAGATAAAGATGATGAAGAAGCTGTACAAAAAGCCTCTAATGTATATCACTGTATTAATAGTTGCAAACCAAGAAACCGTACAAAATTATCAAATAGTAATCAGTTCAATCAAAATGTTACGCGTAATATAGAGCCAGATATAAGTATTATTTATGACAAAAAAAATGATACATGATGAATTTTTTTAGTCAAACTATTAAAAATTATTGTGGTATATTCAATCATTGGGTTCTTCGATTTTGTTGAAATTTTTTATTAAGTTTCTTTACCTCCCAAAATAAACAAAAATCTCTGATATAGCCCAATTCTGTACGTTTGGCTGAAATTTAAAGTAATTTTTCTTATTTTTTACGCATTTTAAGCAATTTGAACTGTTTTTAATTTTTGTGAACAATAAATCTGTCTTATTTATATGTTTATGAATGAATTTAAACACTACAAAACACAATAAATCGACTTTGCAATTACTCAAAATACTATTTTTTTTCTTTCTTTCTCTTTTTTAAGATGATTTCCATAATTATAATCTATATTTTAAAGTAGTAACAAGGCTTTTCTGTTTATTTTGTTAACTGATGATCTTAAGGACATAAGAAGTTAAAAATTAGTGAAAGTTTGAAAAAAATGGTGTCATTTATATTTCATGTGTATTAAATTGATTAAAAATATTTCTTTCCATCAGAAAATACTTTCCATGAAAAATATTAATTTTTATTACTCACATATTTTGGCAGCTTCAAAACTTCATTATGTGTCAATTAAATAATTTATTAGTTTCACATACTATTAAAGCTGTCAAAAATGTGTGGGTAATAAAATTTAAGATTTTTGATCGAATGTATTTTCTGATAGAAAGAAACATTTTAAATCAATTTAACCCATTAAGTCCTCAATGGACGGATTTGTATGGCTTTTTTCAGCGTTCATAATTTCTATAATAACAAGTTCAACGAAATTTTAAAATAGTCAATTCTGACGTAAAATTTATCGAACTTTCAGAATACGAAATTTCAACCTAAAAAAGTTATAATTGGTTTTTTGAAAAAAGCAGCATTTTTTTCAAAAAATTGGTTTTAATTCAATATTTTCATATCGAAATCAGATTCAAATACTTCTGGAAGGGGAAAATCTTGCGTTCATGGATCCTAAACTATAATGTATGTGTATTAAAATGTCAAAGTTCAAGATGGCGGTATCCAAAATGGCCACTTAAGGAATAAGAGTGACCTTTGATCATTATTTTAATGAATATATTGATTTATTTTTACATAAACCCCTTACGTAATGTTTTATAGTAAATTTTATGAATTTTGTAGTTATTCAAATAACTTTAAATTAACATTGATTTAATATTATATACACATTCAGATAGAATAATAATGTTGCATTATTAATATAATTTAATGTTGCATCAATATTGATATAACCTATCCTGAAGGTACATTCAACTGTTAATTCAATTTTATGTCAGTAATACGTAAATATAGATTAAATTTTGAAATAAAATTATTGTCAATACTGAATCAATCTCTTGGGGATCGAAAAATGCATAAAATTTACTATAAAACATTACGTAAGGGGTTTATGTAAAAATAAATCAATATATTCATTAAAATAATGATCAAAGGTCACTCTTATAATTGTTTATAAATTAAATTGCATAAGTTATAATCTTTATTATCACATTTTTAAACAATTATTCATTAAATAATTCAATAGTCAACATTCAACGAGTTTTTCGAACATATTTATTGTTCGATTGAGCAGCTTTTAACAAATCTTTGTTCTTGAGAAACAAATCTTTAATTTCAAGGAAAATGTGTGGTATATTGAAAAAAATACACAGTTCGCTGCGAACTGTGTTTACAAGCATCTTGTTTAGTTCGTCAGTCCAAACATTACCCATCACACTGAACATTCTTTCAACGAATGTATTCGAAACCGGAATTGACGCACAATATTGAAATAATTTCAATAAATTTGGAGCAGATTAAACACTAAAAAAGTATTTCCACTTATTTAAAGAAAAGCCGTCCTCTAAATTTGAATACAACTTTTTAAACGTCGAAACTTCATTGAAGAGGCTGTCAGGTCGAGTTTCATTTTTCCAAAGAGATATTGACCATATTTCCCAAATTTCTTCAAAAGTGGGAGGTTTTTTTTCTTAAGACTTATCGGGCTAAGAGACTTGTAAATGGAATTGTTGAAATTGTACCATTTTTCTAAATACAGTAGAGACTGCAAATAGTCTTACTTATGGGACTGTAGGGGTAATGAAAATAGGGGAAGAGGACTCTTCAAATTATCCCTCTCTACTATATATTATGCAGAGTCCGCGCAGACGTATATTATATTTTTATGGCGGGAATTTAAATTATAAAATGCTTATTATTTAAACAGCATTCTGAAAATGTAACGAAACACAAATTAATGCTTGAAAATTATTAAAAATTTTAATAATTCATGAAAAATTTTATTTTTTATAATAAATTTTTTTTTTATATTTTTGTTAATTTAAATATTATTGTAATATACAAAGTATAAAACATTTTTTGATGTAATTTTATGTATAAACAATATTTAATTATTGAAAATTATTGTGCATAATAAACAATATTGTTAAGAATTTAACATTTAAATTGATGGTTAAATGGTAATCTTCTTGGGGGTAGCAACACGGGGATGTAAGGCCCGCGCCACGAATGTGAGTGCGAATCAAGACAACAAGGGGAGGGGGGAGGTCGCAAAAACTGCGAAGCAACCTATACCTACAACTAAAGAGAACTACAAGAAAATCACGCACTTACCGT
>JABFPM010004338.1:0-12798 GCA_022817325.1 Idris sp. 1 HC-2018 | reverse complement strand
CTACATATCTTGAACATTTAAATTTTAAATAAAATAGTTTAAATGTGTTCAACAATTTTGCAAATTTAAATAAAAAATGTCAGTTAGTTTTTCTCTGAGTCTCTTTTAAAGAATATAATTTTTGTATAGTACGAATGTTTTGCAGATTGAAATGCGAATACGATTAAAAATGAATTGAAGAAATGATAAAGTTTCGAACGACTGCATTTTACGGACGTTGTTACATTATTATTCCATGAGTCGCAGAGCGAACACAACGCGAGTGCGAAAACGACGGAGTTTCAGTTTCACGGCATGGTTTACGATTCATAAGACAACTCCGGGATTGAATTAACCGAACGCCAGCTGCCAGTCTGTCCGCCTATTCGCATGAAAATCTGCATAATCTCGTCACTCCGACGTTTCTAATTGGCGGATTGTTTCAATTTCTGTCACTGCAAAGATTTGCATTTTCCGTCTCACGGGAAATGAGAAAAGATTTTCTTTTCTTTTTTTTTAACGCGCAAACTTGCTAACTAACAATCTTAAGAGTCGAATTTCATTTTGCCCGACTTAAACGACGATTATTTTTTAATGAACACCGTCAACTTGTTTCAAAGTTTGTCTTACTTTATTTTCTTTCTTTTGCGTACATGTAACCAAAATATTAATTAAGGCAAAAATTACCTTGTTTAAAATTTACAGTAGAATTCATTTTTTTATTTTTTGATTGAGGGATGCAATTTTTTTTAAATTTATCACTTTTTTCATTGTATACGTAACACTGTTTATCGTCCCGACGTATATCAGGAAAATTTTATGCGTGCATTTAAATGTGTAATTTTATAGTGAATATAAAAGTGTTCTGCAATAAATTGTTATGGTTTTTGTAAAATTATCACTTTTGAATTGCAACGTGAGAAAAATGTTGTTATATCAATCTTGGCTGACAAAGTTCATAATTACTACTTACATTTAAAATTATTTTAGCCATTTTGGTAGGTTAGGTGTTTCACATTTTATGTTCAATGCAATTAATAGTAATTAACAATTAATAAATAATAATAGATTCTGTTTGAGTTTAATTCAAATATCTCTGTTACATTTAATGAAAGATAGTAAATTAATTTTATCACGCTATACGAATATTAGGATAATTACATCAGAACTGAATTATTATTGCTCCATTTAATATCAGCATAATATAATTATTTATAAGAATATAATTTGAGAAATAAAAACAACAAGTTTTTACTTGTTTGTTAAATATTGTTTTTTGTTTGTTTGTTTTTTTTTGTTGAAACTTAGAAGATTATGTATGTACAAAATAATGCAGAATTTGATTGTGGGGTTTCTCAGTTATTAATTTTTATTTGTTATTGTGGACAAAATATATACAAATAATTTCAGTTATGAGGAATGTTATTTTGTTATACTTTAGATGAAAGCTCATAAAATAATTCATTATGAAATATACTGTTACACAGTTTTTAACGAAATACTTTATCGTGAATGGGTATGGGCGATTAAACAGAACGCTAAATTTAATTTTAATTGTAGAGAAAATGTTGATTCTAATTTGGATACATACAAAAACATTTATAAAATTTATGCTTTAGAGTATAAAATATTATTGTGTATTAAAACAGAAAAAGTTAATTTGAATTTTGAAAAGTGAATAAATGTATATTTTTTGTTTTCTTATTAATTAAAATAATTTATTCTTTTTTTCAAAATTTTTTATAATTAATTCATGTTTATTCAATTTATGTTGAAAATTATGTAATATTAAATAATTTTGTTTATCAAAAATAATAATATAAAATTCAAAAACGTTGTAACTGAACTCATGAATATCATACTGATAATTTAAATGTTTAAGGTTAACATTTTTTTAATTAAGCATCATTTTAAAAAACAACTAAATTAAAAAACTTGAACATTTTACATTACAGTTTTACCCCCGACGGCTGATATAAAATTCAAAATTTTTATAATAAAAGTTTATTCTGCAGCAGAATAATTTCGAACATTACATTATAATAAACACATTTTCATATTTTCAATGAACCAAACAACATTGTTTCTAAAAAATAAGATAGTCTACTGATTGTTTTCTATTTTTTTATATCTTAAAGCAATACAGAATTCACTTGTTAGTTGCCAATATATACATCAATTGCTTGCTCCGGATCATCCTGTTCTATTATGCATCAATTTTTTTAACATATAAGGACATGATCCTGTGCAAGATAAAACATATTTTCTGAATGCATTTTTATACATTATTCGACAAACATTACTGAGATTATTACTAAACTGCTAATTTCAATTATTTGACAAAAAAAGATTAAATAAATTAATAAATTATTCTAAAATAACTTAAACATTTAACTTAAATTGTAAGTGTAATTTGTTAAGTTTAAATCTATTATTTATACTATATATATATTTATACTATATATTTATACTATATTTATAATATATATATATCGTTTAGTCGCTTCTGATTAAAAGTGTTTATAAAGTGTCTATACTGGACATGATATATAATAGCAAAATCAAGTTAAATTAGCAGTGATAAAACAGTGACCGCAAAAAACAGGTTACACTTTTTCAGTATAAATGTACACCAGTTTAATTAACTTTCTATTAAAAACACATAAATTAAATAAATTGAATAAATTTTTATCATTATCAGTTTTTGTCTAAACTATTTCATACAAATTACAAACAGTTGAAAAAAATTAAATGCAAAAAAAATAAATAATTTGTATGAAGTATAAACTCAGCAGATTTTTATTTTTCGAAATTGTTTCACTTAATGGACACCTAAATAACTTAGCATCAAAATCCCAAATGACTTAGAACAATTAAACACCATTAATTGCAGGATAAAAATCAGCTATTTTTCCTCAAACTATAAAGCAATTTCATTTAAATATTACTACAAACTTTACAATGACAAATCTTGAATTTAAAAGCAGTATTTAGCTCAGTAACAAGGGACACCAATTTCTTCGATGTACAATCACTTTTCCCACAACATTACAAAACAAGTACAAAACTTTCAGCCCCTGTAAACATAAAATCCGAAAACTTTCAACAAGTGTTTCAGCAGCGAACAATACCAAATTCCATTTCTCTTTTATTTTCAATGTACAAATAAAACAAAGAACCATCACACTAAAGCAGATGCATTACAATTTTACATGACTTCAAAATTCGATAATGAGATTGTCAATCACAAGTCACACACCAAAACCAAAAATCACTGGCAACAGCAGTCAAAGCGAAGCAGCCAAGTAGTACAAATAAACGTACAGTCGGACCATTTGTCAGGCCAAACAGACTGTTAATAGACAAAAGCACGTGCGTGCTCAAAACACTCAGTTAAAGTCAAAAACTCACCCGAAAAAGCTGCGTTGTGTCACACGTTTTTCCCCTTCCCCTTTTTTAAAGCATATATATATATATATAACTATCCGAGAGCGAGATTGTTGCGCGCGTGCCGGTAAATGAGATAATAATCGTAGGACTTGGTCGGTCTCGGCTGCTGTGACGAGGATTGCAGTGTGGCAGGGTTGTGTCGCGGTGGCGGCTGCGGCGGTGGGGAGTTGTATTTTGCACCGCCGCCCCCGCCGCCTCAACATCTGTACGCCGCGAGGGAGCGAGACGCCGATAGACAAGCGCGAGGGGGGCAGTCGCTGCTTTTTGAGATGATCCGGCCAATCTGCGCATCATTTCCCCGTAGCCGCCTCTGTTTGCCACCCTCGTACGCCACATCAAGCGCCCTGCCGCCTCGTTCCGCAAGTACCGAGAGAGCCCTGTTGAATGCAACATTTCCAGCGGGGGCGAAAGAAAAAAAGAGAGAAAGCTTGCGATTCGAAAGGAGAAAATGGGGGCGAAACGCAGTAGGGATAGAAAAAAAATAATGTAAAACAGCAAGAGATATGTATATATAAATGAGAAAGAGTGAGTGATTTTTTGTAACAAACTCTGGACTCATTTGAGAATTCAGTTTTAAGAAATTCAGGGGGGATTTATTGAGCAATGCAGATTTTATAACTAGAGGGATGACCTGATTCATGTCAAGATTTTCATGTAATTAGAAGTTAATTTTGTCTGTATTTGTATCGAATTTAATTAAATCGAATTTAGTTTTACGGTTTCACAGACAAATGAAACAAAAAGTTAAGATGTAACTGTTTTCAACGGTTTATTCATATACACGGAGAAAAAAATACTGTACAGTACTTTTCCGTAAAAAAGAATGATTACGTCCAAAAAGCAAAATAAGAGTTTACGTATAGCACCGTAAAAAATTTCACGGTCATTTTCATGGTGCTGCGCGTAAATTTTCCTTTTTGGACATAATCGTTTCTTTTTACGAAAAAGTGTACGAATCTTTTTTCTCCGTGTAGTACTAATCATTATCAAGTAAATCTAAAAAAAACAAACAAACAAAACAAAACAAAATAAAAATAAAATAAATAAATATTATACAAAATAATTATTTGTGTCGCATTCTAGTTCTAACAATTCTTTGCAATAAAAATCAGTACAAAATCAAGAAAATTCGTTGTCTAATCAACATTGTGTAAGATTGATTTAAAGATAATAAGGGAGCAGTTATGTTTGGGAAAAAAATGAGTGCAGATTGGTGGAACATTAGTGTTTTAAAAAATGCTGCTTAATGGCGTGGGGTTGAATGCAGCTCGGAAAGATCAATCTCTTTGTGGCGGTTAGGGCTGTTGCAGGAAGTATATGCAGAACACTGTATGAATAATTGAAGTTTAAAAATTTATAGCGGAAAAAATGCGATATTTCATTTAAACTGTTACATTCATTTTTGCAAAAATTGCTAAGCTTGATGCAAAACACTTGCGGATGATGAATCTGTCTTGAAATTTACGACAGTTTAAATTGAAAACATCTTAAATTACGACCGGTACATTGTGCAACAAGTGCGGAAAGATGATGATTTGAAATCATCTTTTTTAGGGTTGCATTTTTCACGAGAAAAAAAATGACAAACCTGAAATCTGAGTTTTTATGCTGTTTTAAAAACAAGATCAAAAAATTGCAGAGAAATTGTGTGCTTTTTAAATTTATTTGAATTAAATTTTAATTATAATTAATTTTTATTGCTAAAAATCAAATAATTTTATCTTATAGCAATAATTAAACTCGTAAGTTCACATATTAGATAATGAAAATTAATAAAAGAACATTGTTATTAATACATTAATTCAAATTTATAATTCCAGTATTTGATTTAATATTTTGACTCCTTATTGATTTGATGTTCATTTGTAAATATACACTCTGAGTGATATCCGCACAATATTACACCAATATCTAAATTGATACCTAAAACATAACTTTGTTTTAACATAAAACAATATTATTGATAAACTGAGAATACACTGTTTAAATATTTTTTAAATAATTTAAGCGGAATGGATGAGTAACTTTTTTAGATTCTATTTGTTTAATGACATTTACAGATATCTGTAAACTATGAGATATTCAAATTCGGTTTTCTGTATTTAGTTTTGTTATCAGATTCCACATGCAGTTATTGATGTCAAATATAAGATACACAGAAAACTATCGCTTTTAATTTAAAATTAATATAGAAACAAAAAAATTTTCTCAAAAATTGTCGCACACATTTATTGTAAATTTAATAGTAAAGTTAAAAATTAATACAATAATTAGTTATTTTCCTAATAAAAATGATTGTTCATCAAATAATAATTGAAATATAGTAAAAATGTTCAAGTACTTTTTCTATGCTTGCAGTTATTAAATAATTTACTAATTTTTATGTAAATATAATATTTTTTATTAAAATACATTTACAGTAATTTCTGTAATAATGATCTATTAAATTACATTTATAATAATGAAAGATAGTTATGACCGCACATAGTACCATGAATCACCATCAATAATATACAGTGCAATTAATATTATGCAGTACCAGTACATTTCAGTTACATCATCTTCCTGCCATTACTATAATTATTACATTCAAGTAACTTCACTAAAGAAAATCTTGTATGTTTCAGTTTATATCGTGTAAAAATTGGCATGTTTGATGTTTCTAAATGCAGAACATATTAAAACCATGTACATTTTTTGTCATGAAATATTATTAAAAACATACATTAATCTAAATAAATTTAATTTTCAAACTAAGAAGAGAATTTTTTTGTAAATTAAATGAGACTTTATCATTTTTACAATTACCTACATTATATTTTCTAATCAAAATTATTTTTATCATGACCACTCAAACTTAACGTAAAATTCAACTAAACATTTACCAAATTGAACTTTTTAAACTGTTCAAAAAAATGTTCTCCCAAAACTCTGCTACATTTCCAGACCTGAAACTCCAAAAATACTTTTGCATTATATCTTTGCTATTAAAACATATTCCTCCTAAAAGCGTGACTTAAATTGCGCTTCTCCATATCTTTTCCAGACGAAAAAAAAAATGTCAAGCAATTTGCGAGAGAAATATTTTTATTCAAATTCTCTTATTCAAAAGTAACTTTATCAATCACTTTTGCATTTTGATAATTGCATGGCCACAGAAAAAAAATCTTCAAAATTTCTTGAACAAGATTAAATTAATTAGGCCTCCTCTGTAAACGACAATGAATCCGAGATTACGAAGACACATTTTATGGAATGATAATCTGGCGCAATTTTGAGGCAAGCTGCGCTGTGAAACGAGACATTGATGCTTCCATGTGACGCGCGCGCGAATGAGTGTATAGAGGGTGAAAAGGAAGAACGCGTGATGTTTGCGTGTTTGTATCTGCACATATACACAAATTTTACTTTTTGTGTGTGTGTGTGCGCGCGGTTGATGCATTCTTGGCAAGAAGCTTTTGATTCGTAGTTTACGTTAAAATATTCTACGCAGTGGGCCGAGTTTGCGCGATGTTGTATGCGATATTACTGTAGATATATTATGTAAAACATATACGAACTCGACACCAAGCATGTGAATATGCACAGCTTTAGCTACTGAATGTGTGCACGCGCGTAAACTTAAATCCAATGCGATGGGCTCAAGAGTTTACACAATGCGCGGTACCAAACGCGAATTTTGGCGTCAACGGTGATGAATTATAAATGCACGTATATTTCCTAGAATATTATTAATGCTACAACGATTACACGTCAGCTTTGCAAATCAACGGGCAAACTTAATTTTTATAAAGACAACTGTCTTTAATTTACCTATAATTCCTATAATAATTGCTTATTTTTACAGTACATTTTGTTTAGTTTTGGCAGTTTTAAATTTATATTTCCCGAAGAAACTTTTTTATCTTTTAAAACTTTATTAGAATTATTTTTATAAAGACAATTTTATATAGTTTTAGTAGTTTTGTTAAATTTATTTGTACAAAGAAAATTTTCTTTAGTTGAAAAATGAAACATGAAAAAAGTTAAAAAGCTTGAATAAAAAGAATTTTTTTTTATACTTCATTTTAATGTTTTTAATTTAAAAAATGTGTCTGATAAATTGTACGAGATGATTTTTTGTTCGCGACCATCTTTTTTCAT
Source organism: Idris sp. 1 HC-2018 (assembly GCA_022817325.1). Classification (NCBI taxonomy): domain Eukaryota; kingdom Metazoa; phylum Arthropoda; class Insecta; order Hymenoptera; family Scelionidae; genus Idris; species Idris sp. 1 HC-2018. The sequence goes on along the minus strand of JABFPM010004338.1, from coordinate 5,226 downwards.
CAAAATAATTCATACGACATGCTCGTGTCTTTTTGTGTGTGTCTTCATATGGCGAAGCATATTCGCTTTATTGTAATTGGTCAGTGAACTGACAATTCACGCTTATATCTCGCACCCTTTTTGAATGTATGCAGACTTTCGTTCCCTCGTACGCGCCCGTTCTTGGTCTTATTATTTGAATCCTATTACACTTTCCATTCAAAGATCTCCAGAGAACAAGTTATTTAATTTTTGATATCTATTTCAAATCACGAGAATATTTATTTCTCAAGTGAAACGACAAATTTTGAAATAATAAAAAAGGAAACTATTTAAATATTTAATTACAAATAAGTATAAACAAATAAATAAAATTATTCCTTTTTAATGTAAAAATCATTTTTGATAGAAAGGTGATATAAATTTAATGACCAAATTGTAACTTCGTGTACTTTTTTGTTAAGTTTACATAAGAGTATCATTTAAACAATATGTACCCTTCGTGAACAAAACCATAACTCGATACCGTTGAAGGAAAAATTTATTTTTACGTAAAATATTACGTTCTGTGTGCAATAACTGTAAACCTTTTGTTTGATAACTTTCTATGATATATGTTCTTTTTTTGTGTTAGATTATTTAAACTTCCGCAAAAAGTGAGTATGGATTTTTCTTTCTTCGACAATAATAGGACTTTAAATGTGTTCGTATTAAAACACGTGTTCAGTTCTTGCTATACATTAACTGGCTAGCTTCTATCTTCAACTTTTATGTGTCTCCTTCCCTTCATATTGTGTAACAAGTTCTGTTTCATGGAGAGGTTGGATGACCACTTATGCCACGTTGAAACGGTGCTAATTGGTCCGCCACTAGGGGTAAAATGTGAAAGCACTTACAGACTGCTGGGTAAAACGCAAAGCTCGTGTCCGGTGATAAACTTATACTGTGTAAAACAAAAATCACGCTAATCCAAAGATTGTATGAACCAAAATTTGTTGTATTCATTTTTTTCAACCATCATTTTGTCAAAACGAAAAATCAGAGCATTTAATAAATTAAGTGATAAAGATCAGTATTACTTCAAACCACATAAATTTTGAATGTACAAAAATATTTTAGTTTAGTTAGTTTAATTATCTTTTTACATAAAAAAGTATTTTAAAGAGAGCAGAAACATTACAAACTGAAATAAAGTTTGAGTACTTTTTTTGTGTTAAGCCAATGCACTTTTCGACTACGTTTGCTTTGGCGTGAATTGCAAATGCCGTCAACAGTAGATCGCCTTTGAAATGTGATCGATCTCGCGAGCGTGCCTATTTACATAGAGTCCTAACTGCAAAATCGGGGAATCCCATTCTGCGGCTTATCGAGTGTCCCCAAGGAAGGAACGTCGTCGGTTTAGGGCAGCAAACGGGGAGGGAAAACAATTTAGCCAAAATTCGCGTCACCACTTTAGTCACTGGATACAGTCTCTTATTTATCCCTCCGGCAATCTGTCCGCTCTCAACACAACCCCTTCTTATTGCACGTTTCACTCTTTCTTTCAAAAACGAGAATTGCTCTCTCTCTCTTGCCTATCATTTTCTTGCGTCGCCTGACACTGCTTTAACCACTTTTAAAGCCGGAGGGGAGGGTCTCGAGAGAATTTTAAACACCTTCATGATTCGTCCCTGCTATTCTAACCTTTTTCTTTTACGACAACCTTCTCCATCGGAGCAATCCCAGCGGTCTTCAGTCTATGCCGGATGTGTTGATTTTGAAAAAGCACTATCGTGAAATAAAGTTGAAATGATTTGTACAAATTTGCGGCAGATATTAACTTTTGAAAATAAAGTTTTTGGGAATTTTAATTTATGCTCGAGAACATTTGGAGGGAGGGGGGGGGGGGTTCCAGAAATACAGAATAGAGATTAAGCCGTTTCAGTAATATGTGCTAAAATTTAAAAAGAAACTTGAAATTAGAACGCAGTAATAAAGGACATACCAATAAATAAAACAAATGATATTTCCTAAAATTTGTATTTTTATTTAAAAAATACTTAATTCATTAAGAAAAACTCGAAAAAATAAATATAATACTAATAAGAAGTACAAAGAATAAAATAATAATTATAGTTAAAAACTATAAATTAAAAGAAATAATTTTAAATGTACATAGAGAAAAAAAATATAAAAATATAATGTGTTTCAGATTTATAATACCCAAATATTGTTGATACTGAATGGAATTGATAGTAACATAGAAGCAAAATTGGTTGTTGTTTTATTAATATATATTATTATTTTTTGTTCAATATCATTAAGAGAGCCGAAAGATAAGTTAAATTTTTCAGCTTATCTACCTGAAAATAAGATAAGTAATTGGTTTTATAATAAAATATTTGATAAATACTTAACATTTTACATAAATTCCAAACCGCCGACAACCAATCAAATAAATTTGTTCACTAAGAAAAGGATAGTAGTCATTTCATTGATGATTTGATTTATTTATTGGTATGTCCTATATTCTAATTTCAAGTTTCTTTTGAAATTTTAGCACATATTACTGAAATGGCATAATCTCTATTCTGTATTTCTGGACCTCCCCATTTTATTTTATTTTTAACACAAGAAAATCTGAATTATTAGAATTACCATTGGAACAAATTAATACTATCTTTGGTATACTGCAAAAATAACTTTTTTTAGATGTTTTTTAATACAGAAAAACTTTTGAAATGTAGACACATCGTTTTAAATCCAAAAACATTGGAATATTTTAATTATTCATTAATATTTGTAGATCAAATTAAAAAGAAAAGTGATTCTTCATTTTTTTTATTACAAAAGGGTATAAACACTTTTAGTGTTAAAATAAAGTAATTTGTGATAATTCAATGATTTAATTTAGATTTTGGTAACATGTTAAGATCATATAATAAAAGAAAACTTTTATATAAAGTGATTTTATAAAAATGTATTTAATAACTAAACTGAACGAGACCATTGGTCCTTCTTGGTAAACAATATCATAATTTGTCAAAAAATAATTTTTTTCAATCACGAATAAAAAAAATGTAAAAACATTTTGAAAGAATAAAAAAAAAAAAATGTGTACTGCTAATAGTTCTGGTGTAAAATTTTATATTTTTTACAGTATAATTTAAAACAATCTGGACTACTTACATTTAGTAGAGAAAATTGTACTATAAAATATCAAACTCTATTTTAAGATTCTTCGAACATATTTTTGGAACTAACAAAATTTTCAACTTTTATTTGTCTTGTACTTTGAATTCATTATTTCAAAGCATGGAATTCCATTCAACTTTAACTTTGTTGAAGTAACATTCTTATGCGGCATCATTATTTCATTGATTCCACAACATTAACAAAAGCTTATAATTTTCTAAGACATTTCTATGCAAACGAAGAAAAGAAAAATAAAAAAGAAGCTCCTTTGAATAGATCCATTACAAAATTTAGTTGACATCATTTTTTCTAAAGCTAAAAACTGAGAGGAGACTTGAGAAAGAAGTACGCATTAAAATTCAGGCACGATCGTATTGTCCCGCAAAAAAGCTCCGGGTCACCTAAATTTCAGTTAAGTTCTTTTCCTATACATCTGTTCATCTACTCGAATCGTAAAGAAAAAGACAGCAGGGTCAAAGGTAAATATCAACTCACACACCCTTCTATTCACACCAACAACCAAAAGAAAAACCTACCAGCGATAATCAAACCAACAAAAATTGCCTCGAAAAAACAACTACCTTTAAAAAAGAATAAATCCAAGTTTAGAAAATGAAGTCTAACGCACGACCGTACCGTGCGATTTTATCCGGGGTATGAGAAAACGGAAAAAGCGGAACAGCGAGATGAAAAAAGATATTGGGGGTGGCGAAGAACGGGAAACAGGCCGCCCCGCGAGAGCAAGCGAAAAAGCAAGAGTCGGGGGCAGGGGGAGATTGAATTCCCCCGAATTGGGAAGCGCTCGAAACCCGTAATATTCCCGGGAAGTATAAGCTTCCGAGAATTTTGCTCACACTCTTTGCCACGTTCCCCACCCGAAAATCCTTTCAGCGCTGCCCCGCACCCCCCGTTGCAGCCTGCTCTCGAATAGCGGACGACTAAGGGATGCAAATAACTGGTGATAACAACAGATAGCTAAGCCGATAGAGTGCGCCACCGGAGGGGTGGCTTCAAGTCTCTTCAATGCAGCCCCCCGTCCCTCTGCCCCCGCAAAGTGATGACAACAGCCAGCACCGGGAGGGAAGCGATGAAAAGTAGTGGAGGAAAGCTCCGCGGAGAAACGGTGCGTAGATGGGGATTGAGATGAGATGAGGGGGTTCACGTCACTCGCTGTCGCATCGAGCGCAAGCAATGAGTGGCGCGCTCGTCTTTTGTTTGCTATGACAGCCGCGACGAAGATAGGGGAGGCTTTTTAGGCAGGGGGGTTGCAGGCATTCTTGTCCGAGTAGGGGGAAAACGTACAGCTGCCCCGCGCAGAGTATGTACAGGTTCACTTAAATGCAAAACGGGCACTGATGAGCGGTCCAGCTTTCACGCGCTTCTTTCTCTTTTGCTAAGCGCTGCAAGGCCTTTTAGCCAGAGATTTTGCTGGATTCAACAGTCTCAGCAGAATTTAACTCTCGCGGGCGAGTTAATCACGTGTTTGTAAATGTCAGCTTGAGAGCGCCGGTACTCCAGAGTTTTTGGCTTACAAAGTTTTTTAAGGGATGTTTGTTGAGAAGTTGTGGGGATTTAGTTTAATTTGTTAAATTAAGGGATTACGAGTTATTATTTGAGCAATTTGATAATTATTGATAATTGGTAAATTGTTGAATGAAGGGTATTTGTAACTTAGAATTTAAGTATTAGTCAAATTTATGAGATATTGCATAGTTCACTATAATTATAATTGAAAATATTCCCTCTGAGATTTTTTATTTCAACAGCACTTTTTAAACAACTTTCTAACATCAGTTTTTGTTATTTTATTTACCTGTTAATTGATTCAAAATTATTTATTGTGTAGAATAAAAAACTGAATAATCACCCTTAAAACTTAAAACTGCGTTTGGTTTAAAACTTCTTCAAATTTTCTTAATATATTGTCTTTGTTTTTTTCTCACAAATAAACCTACGGAAGTGTCATACGCCGATTAAACTGAAACTCGGCATAAAGGTATATTTTGTAGTCTCAAATCAAAATATGATTTCCATTTGAGCCCATAAATGGTTTATAAAATATAACGATGTTTC
>JABFPM010004337.1:0-12800 GCA_022817325.1 Idris sp. 1 HC-2018 | reverse complement strand
AATTTCATTTATAAACTACGTAGTGATTAATTTTTGAAAATTGTAATTTTAATTTTTAAAAATGTTTCCCGTGTTTTTTAATACACGCTTATGTTTGTGATTGTATTTGTTTGAGATTCTTTGGAATAAAACCCGGCCGAAAATCAAGCCAATAAAAATATGTTGACACTTATATATCATATTATATATATATATTTTTTTTGTATATATTATTAGTTCATTTTTATTCTTTCATTTATTCGATTTATTAATTTTAAAGATTCAGAAGTAAAGAAAAAGAAAACAAACTTCTGTACAAACGCCCGTCAACATCTACTGTACGCTCGAAAAATGACGATCGGGAAGAAAATTCCATAAAAAATTGACGAGTTTGATGGATGGGGTTTCATTTAAATGAAACTACATTGGTGAACATTTTGCAAAACTCACACGCGTTAGTGAAAAATTGCTTTGAAAAAACGTCTTGCTGCATTTCAGTAACCAATTTGTATTAATTTACACGTAAAATTGATTTTAATTTGTTTTCCGAATTTTTATTTTAGTTTGAAAATCGCAAAATTCGTTCTTGTAAAGAACTTTTTCTCATATTACAGTAGTAACTGTAATAAATTATTAAAAACAAACAAATTTAATACTAAATATGAACTTAATTAATTTACAACTAAAATTATTTATATATTTTTAAAACTTTTTGTCAGCTCGGTAAACTGAGAATAATCGCAAGTTTTTTACATTTAATTCGAGCAAAATTTCAGTCACTTAAATTAAAACAAAATTGCAATTTATTGCCTTATTCTTTTCTTAAAAAAAGAATAAATAAATAAAATAAAAAAATTGAAAAAAACTTGTTACTACTGAATTGGTTCATAATTTTGCGTCTTGTTTATCTTATAAAACTTTGTGTTTTATCAAATCCCGGGCTAAAATTTTGCCGAAAAAAAGGCCTCGCTGGCTGAATTTGCGGATAATTTAATCGGATCAAAAAGTTGTGTGTCCTTCCGGCAGATTTACGGGTGCCAAATGAAAATGCACGATCGACGGAAAACTCGTCACGCTTCTCTAGTGCGATTCGATACGAAAATTCGAAAGAATAGTGGATATCCGTTTTCACGATGGCAGCTTTTAGTTGGTCCCGAATGTGTGCAAGAGCCGCGTGCTTTCCCTCTTTTTTCTCGTTATCGCTCGTTCTTTTTCTCTCTTTTTTCGTCTCTTTAATGTAAAAGCTTTTTCCGCGCTTTTCGAGTATATTGTTCTGAATTTTATTTCCATTCTCACTTCTTTTTTTCGCTTCATTTGTATTATTTTGCGTCTCGTTAACAAACTTTAATTACAATTTATCTATGATAAAACCTACGGCGATACAACGTATGGGTCTTTAACGTCTTTCTTTTTTGGCAGTTTTTATTTTTTTGTGTATTTACAGTGCACGTTCGAGTGGCGATTTTGCCTCGCATTCAACCACACCGAGAATGTTACTTATTTCAATTTTGTTTGCGGTAACGAAATTTTCGTGTTTACAAGGGCTTTAAAGGTTCAGTAGATTTTGGAAAAGTGACTTTTATTTTTAATTCTTGTTTGGCTTTACAACTTGAGATAATTTAAGCTCTTTTGAAATTAAATAAAACATTTTGTAAAATACGTTTCAATAAACGGAATGGCAAATGAAATGAAAAAAAGGATTGACATTAATAAATTAGAAAATAACTTTTTTCACATTTTCGTTTTCGAAAAATTGCATTTAAACTTCAATGTAACATCAGGTTTTTTTGGGAAATAAATGATGTATAACAAGACTAAGAATACTTTTGTAACTGATCATTGTTATAAAGATGTATCAGAAAAATTAATGCTCAAAAGTAAGTGTTTGCTCATACAACAATTTTTTATATTATTTATATACAAAAAGCTTTCCTAAATTGCTTCTTCTTTTGTTAGTTTTTCTTGAGAACACTGGAAAAAGCTTTCAATGAGTAAATAATATAAAAAGAGTCTATCACTTTTACATATTGAAAGTGTAAAAATGCTTAAATATATGTGAATTGAAATATGTTATGAGCAAATGGCTATGTAAACATTTTTTTAAATTCTTTTTAAACTTTGTTAACATGAATATTAAATAATGAGTAAAAATAGTAGACAAGAAATTTTTGCGTTATACATGTGTTTAAAAAATTTCGTATTACAACAATATTTAATTTGAATTATGAGGACATTTAAAATTTAACATGTGCTTTTATTCAAAAATTTTATAATTATTTTTTTACGATAAATTTGTTTGAACAGAAGTAAGAAAGCAAATTAAATCCTTTAATGTAGTTTCAAATGCGTTTTTGTAATTAGTGTTTTAAAAGTTTTAACTTCTCGCATTAAACGTCCGAAATTGATATATTATTATTTTAACAATAAAAAACTTCTCGCTACTGGAACATAAAAATGTCTCATTACTTTTAACTACAAAATTCTTGAAAAGTTTATCACATAAAACTTGAGTTTATAAACAATTTGTCTAAATGTATAAATATTCAGTTTAATGAATTCAATTTTTTCCCTCATTTCTTGTCATAATAAACAATATTTTTAATAATCTACTGCTAAAATAAGTTAATCATTATTCAAGTTTGAATTAAGTTATAAGTAATACTGAATTAATTATTAATTAATTTAAATTACATATATTACAAAAAAAATTTCAAACTCACTTTTTCACCAAGATTTGCAAAAAAGTTATAGACAATCTTTTGAAATAATTTTCGTATTCTGCAAAAAATAATGTAATCAAATTCCCTCAACTGGAAAAACTAAAAATAAACTTGTTTACGTTGAGATTCTTTTTAAACAAATATTTTAAATCAGGACACTTAATCCGACTGAATGTCTTTAGTTAAACTACACAAAAAAAAGTTTCACCAACTTCGCATGGTTTTTTCTTTACTTTCCAACTTTACATTCACAAATATTTGACTTCATCTCAAGTTCAATTTTAACCTTATCACTTTAAAAATAACTTTGTACAAATATTTAGTAGCATTTTGAAAACGATTTTATAAAAATCAACATTTATGTCAAATTGCGAGGCCAAAAATCGCCACCTCTGGTTTTATTTACAATGACAGCATGATCATGTAATTGAGAAGTTTGGATTTGGTGGAGCCGTTGAGTTTGCGGGGCGTGTCGCTGTCGGCGGTGTCGCTGCAGGAGCCGTTGTCGCCCCGGGCCTCGACGATGGTCGCGAGTCGTTCGCCCGTCATGGGGCCCAGAGTCGGACCCGAAGTGCTGCCGGTGGTGTCGTCCGAGTCGCACTCGGGCGGATGGATCTGCACCACCACGTCCAGCGGGTACCTGTCCTCGTCGCTGGCGTTCTCCGAAAGTGTCGCATTGCCGTCACAACGCGGACACACTTCGGCCTCGCATTGGCAGTGAAAACAAATCAGGTCGGCCTCGTTGCGTTTGCGTCGTTGAGACTCGCACTGCGGACACGATGGCTCGAATTCGATCTCATACTCGGACGATTCCTCCTGACTCGTCTGCTGGGGGGTCTGATGGTTCGGCTCTTTCGCTAGCCAGACACCACAAGACACTTCAGGAACATCACTGCAAAGTTTCAATTTGAATTATACAAACAGTTATTGGTAAAGAATATTATTTATTTTGGGAATATGACACTTATAATATCGTACAATATGTCTGTGGGTTCCGGTAATAACCGAGTAAGAAACATTTTAATAAAACTGAAAAAAAGCATTTTAAGTTTTTAAATTTAATTTTATTCTGTAAATTAAAAAAATAAGTTTTTTTGAATTATTTTAAGTTTGCATTTACCTAGATCTTGATGAAACTTATCGAACAAATTAAGTTTATATTTCTATTGCATAGGACATACCTGGTTATTACTATTTTTTTCTCTTTTTAGTAACATTTTTAACAGTTATTGTGAAATATATAATTGAAAATTGATCTAAACCATTACTGCATATTGTCACATACCTGGTTATTACTGGAAGCCACAGATGTGAAACTTACAATTTAGTACGAGTAACAGAATAAATTACAAGTTATTGTATGTGGATTTAGTTTGTTATTTATAAAGCTTTGGTGTAATATAAATTTTATGTGGTCATAATTCATAAAGCGTACCAATTTATGAAATTGTGCAATCTAGTTTTATGTTATATACATTATAACAAATAAATAAGCTTTATTGAATGTCTACTGTTATGTACAAAAAAATGAATGAAACAACCTTTGTGGGGACAAATTTTTATATACAGAAACAAACTCTGGGATTTATATTATTACAATAAAATGGATCAAAGTGTACTTCTTATGTGATTCACATTTTTTAAAACATTATATTTTTTGAAACTTCATTAGATTAAATAAATTTAATTGGTTGTAATGTACTTTATCTGTGATAAAATTATCAGTGGCACAGCTGTTTAAATTATTTATAATATAAGAATGGTAAATTCAACCCATGTGTGAATAAATACTATGATTTCAATGTTAGCATTACGTTATGTAATTCTGCAAACGTTTTATAAAAGCTTTAAAGTCACATTAAATTATGCAGCTTATAAAGTTTTTCAAAGCGTTGTATACATATTTGTACATCAACTTAAATATGAAAGCTATTATCAAGTTTGCAGTAAGATATAATATATACATAACGTTACATATTTCTTGACATGTTTATTAACTTTCAATAAATAATATTTTATAAGAAGAAAGGCAAATTGCAAATAAGATTAAATAATACATTAATTTTTTTAAAGTTAATATCTAATTAGAATAAAGATGTAGTGCTCCAATGAATAAACACTTAAGAAAAACTTTTCCAACTATTTCTTAATAAATCTTAATAATTGATGTATACAATTATATTAGCAAAGCTACAATAAATTTTGAATGCATTAAAGTTTAAGAAATATTTTTTTATATTGTTTATTTATATCAAACAAGTATTACAAATCAATTTCAAATGCGAAAACTTAAATTTCACCAGTGAATGAACAAAAGTTCTAGTGAATGAACAGGCTGCTTCAATGAATGAAAAGATTATTTGTTACTAATAAAATGAAAGTATTATCATTGTTATAAGAATTAATGTTTGTTTATCGATTGAAATAAACTGAACAAATTTGTTGATATACTTAGATCGAATTTATTTAGTTACAAATATTATTTCTGCATTAAAATACGAACACAACTTTGAAAGTGACTTGTATTTTTCAGAATATTGCTAAATAAATGCTGAAAAATTCAAATTTAAATACAATTTGCGTATAATATTTTTTTAGTTTTGTTATAATTTTCTATAAATAATTTTTAAAACTTTTTTTAATTTTTGTTTTTTTCAATGTTATATCATTAAAGAAAAAAAATTAAAGTGAACATTTAAAGTAACCTTATGGTTGCAGAAATATTAATTCTCAATGCATAGTTTTTGTTTATTCACTCCCGCCAGTTTGACTTCTCAAAAAAGGTGTTTATATTTCAGTTGCTGTTTAGAAGAGGTAAGTGCATGTATTTTCGAATAATACAAATATTTTATCTTACTCAATTGGAAAAGTGGCTCCTTCTCCCACTGTTTACGGTGAAGTAATGAAAAACTCCTATTTAACCTCAAAATTGCCAACTTGTTTCACTGAAAAACAGTGGAAGAAGAAGCCACTTATTCAATTCTCGTAAGATAAAATATTGTACTTGACTTGTGCTAGCAAGTGGTGATCTTGCGTGAGTGTGTAACCCAACTTGCTTCACTCGTTAGGTTATAATCACAATCACGCGGAATCACCACATTCTCCCACTAGTTAAGTAATATACTATTCTGACATTCAAAGATGCATTTATACCCCCCCCCCCCACAATCAATGAAAATAAATGTAATTTATAATAAAGTTAAAAAAAAAATCCTACAAATCATCGATTTTTCGGGCTGTTACACGGGTTGGTCCCCTTAATCTAGCATTTTGTCTAATGCTAGATCTTCCTGAAGTATTTATTAAATTAACTAAGACATAGTGATTTTTTTTAAACAAGTAATTAATTGGATAAGTAAGAATTCAACGAGATCGGAATTTGTTATTTTTATAAAGGTTTCTCATTTATCCAGGTGTCACTTATCGAAGTTTGACTGTATATGTGTTATTTATCTATTTAACATAACAATAACATTATTTCCTAGAATGATTTAAATATTAAAAACACTGTAAAAGAATGACAATGCTAAGTAATGTATTTTGTGAAATATTAATGTTTTAAAAATACTCAACTTTCTATGTTGGTTATAGCGAAGGGTTAACTAGACGTAAACTGTTGATGACGCAATTTTTATTTTGTATATTAAAGTACAAAAATTAGCATAATCAGTGAGGTATCAAAGGTTTTTGTACTCAAAAATGGATTTAACCCATTAAAGCCCAAACGGACGGTTTCTAACTTTATGTCACACGCGCGAAAATTTCCATAAACGATGCACACGAGAGCAAATTGCCGCCACTCCTATATGCCTCAACAATGTGCAATTTGCACTTTTTATAAAAATAAATGACTTTTTTTGACAAAGTATAATGTTTTTTTTATATTTTTTTTAGGATAATGACTAAATATCGCAATTATATAATGTTATTTGTTTTGTTTGAACAAACGTCGGTAATGTAGGAATCGATTTTTATTAACCGGACAACGAAAAATGACATATCAAAACAAACACGCGATGAGCATTTTGCTCACGCTCGAGACGTCTGTTATTATATAAATTAGTTTTTTTTTCTATAGCATTGAGATTATTTGATGTAAAACGTATGATTTATGAAAACTGAAGGTAAAAAGTGAATTCACATATAATTTGTATTGATTTCGAATTAATATTTCATAAGTTATGACAAAAAATAGAAAGTTTGTGGCAAAATGAAAGAATTTTTAGAATTTCCATTCTGAAAATTTCACCACTTATTCTTTGTTTGTTAACGAATATTTTTTATTAAACAAATTAAAAAAAATGCCCAACTTCTTAAAAAAACACTTTTTATTTTTAAAATAATTTTTCTGGTTATTTCTAATTATCCAATCAAAGTTTTAGTTAAATATTTCGAAAATTCATGAAAAAATCTTTTAAAGCCATACGCAAAAAAATTGTTTACACCTTATAGTTATTGAGTTATTAGCATTTTAAAATTAATAAGCGCGGTACAGCGCGCAACTTCTAATAATCATAACTAGACAATTTCGCACGGAAAAAAATACGTTTCTTCTTATTTTCGAAAAAGGCTCCAAAGAAAAGAAAATCTCAGGTGGAATGCCCCATATAATATATAATAATTGGATGATAAAATTAAAATGATCACAAAAAATAAGATGAATGTGGTTTGTATTTAAAATATCATTTATCTTTGACCTTTATAAAAACCTCTATAAAAAGGCAAATTTCCTGAACAATTTTACTTTAGATAATCAGATTGAATTTGACATAGATTATGATTAAAGCAGAATTCCTGTTTCAATTATGAATATCATATCTTCAAGTAAATTCATTTCAACTTTCCATAAATATCGTTTTATAATGAAAATTATAGTAACAGACTTAACTTAGAAGACATTTACTTAATGATATCTCCGATAAAGGGAAGTATAGCAATAGAATATATATAGTGTAAAGTGTGAAGACTCTTCGTGCACATTTATTGTACCGTCAGTTTGTATACTAATATGTTTTGCCACATAACACTTAACGATTTATATGAGGATATTTAACAAATTCTATTATTTACATATTACTTATGAAATGAGTAAAAGACAAAGTTGATAAAACATTAATAAAAGTTTTCAAAAGATTGAACTTACTAAATGTATATTTTTTTTAGAAGAATAAATCTGACGAAGTTTGTCTGAAAAAATTGTATATCTTTATTAACGATTATGAAAAATTAAATAAAACATGTTATTTACACAAATTACATTTTTGAAAAAAAATCACGGAATATAAATTAAGATTGCAAGATTTTATTGGTTAATTTTGTTTAATATTTCTGGAATGCGTATTTTACACTTTGAGAAAATAAAAGTTTATTTAGCGTCGAATGTATATTTTGATATTTTATTCAGCGGAAATATATATATATTTCTTATTTAGCTTTTATGATCATATTTTTTAAATTTTATTTTGCACAATATCTATAAATTTGATTTCCTAGCTTTTATGTAAAATTTAAATATAATATATTATGTAAAACTGTAAAACATCAAATCACATTAAATTGTAAATTAAGCCAGCAAATTTAGAAAGATATATTCAAATCCTGCTTTGATTATTCAACTGTGCACAACCACTGTACAATCAATACTTTGGTAATATTGCATTTTTTTTCTTTATAATACAAAATTTATACAAAAGTCATATTAAGAAACAATAACTACCATATAAAATTCACAAAGAATGCATATACACAAAGAAATCTGAGAAATTCTCAATAATGTAGACTTTAATAAAAACAGTTCTGAGGAAGATAGCATAATCTAAAAAATAAATGTGATATTGTAATACCTTATGTCTCAGTAATATCCAACAAAAATAAAGCAAAAATCTTGAATATTTCATCATTGTTTTATAAATGTAATTCGCATGTGTTACACAATTCGTCAAAAGACCGAATAATTACATATTTAAGTAAAGACAAGTTAAATTTTGAAAAAACGTCATGTAGTTTACAAAATATCATGCAAATATTGTAGTGACAAATCAAACAGTCAAGAAATTTCTTGTAGAAAAATATTATATGCACCATTCACGAGCTGTCAATTTTGAATTACTACAAAAAGTCGGTAAATAAAAACGATAAAATTGGACAAAAGTGTCAGCACAAAGTAATGTAATAACTTGTGAATTTACCTTTCAATGTGATTTGATATTTTTTTAAGATAAACTACACAGCTTGTTATCATTTATTCTTACTAATGAAATTGTATTTTAACCTTCAGGTAGATTCAAATATAATTCTGAACAAATTGAATGGCATGAAATGAATATGTATTACCAATACCATCAATTCGATGACATTCTTACAGTCTCGAAATGAGACACCGCCATGAAATATCATAGCTGACAGATTTGAATGGAATCGTATTAGGATTTTAATGAGTATTCTTGATTTTAACTTATTAACCCATTAACGAATACCCCATATAAATGTCAATACATCTATGGGGTGCAACAGTAAATTGCATCTTTGCTGTTGCTAAAACTTGGTGCTAAGTTTGCTAGCCAGAATTAGTTAAGTCCACCTAAGCTGTTTAGAATTATTCATTGTACAACTTCGATATTGTATTTTGATAGAACCTAGACGTATAATAGGATTGGATTCTTGATACAATTTGATAAAGATTTTTCATTGTAAATATGAATAACATTCCGCAGGAAATCAACTCATTTGGGGTATTAAAATGTATGAATCTAGAATTAAAATGAAAAGAAATTTTGTAACTCAGAATTGCGCTGATCTAGATCCAATATGAAGTTACCTTCAACAACTTACACAACGGCTCAGCATTTTAAATTAAAAAAAATTAAATTTTAGCCAAAAACACAATTTAAAAATGATTTTCAATTGTATAATAGTAAACTAATATATTTTTAATGCTGATACAAATCCTGATAGCTGTTGAAAATTGTATTTCTAATTAACAAAAATATTAATGTCTCGAATCGACATCTAAGCCTTATTTTATAACTTATTTTAATTTACATTGCATTTTTTTTATTTTCTTTTTTTGTATCATTTTTGTTGAGTTCATGACGGATTTCTAAGGCCTAGGACTGTTTATTTGAATAAAAAAACAAAGAAACCAACAAAATAATCTACTCAAAAACTCGTTAGTTTGACTAAGCAATATAATGATATTTGCATAGGGGTCATCCATAAAAAACATTCGCTTAAAGAAGGGAAGGGGGAGTCTTCAAGAGTGCGACGAAAGTGTATGATACATAAGAGGGGGCGGGGGGTTTACTGGTACGTTAAAAATTTGTTTCGTTTAAATAAATTTTATCAAACTTGTTAGTTTTGAAGATTTTTGTGAAAATCATACAAGTAACCCTTGAATGTTTACAGCTTTACTGCCTTTACTTTCTATACTCCAAGTTGTTATCATTTTAAAAACAAAGTCTTATCTATCAGGTTAGAGGCTAATCATTTTCGTGAACTCTATTCATTTTTAAAATTATTAAGCAAACTTGCTCTCGTTAATCTAGCATAGACATTTTTGAAAAAATTAATAATAAAATTATTAAGAAAAGTGCAACAGACTTTTTGAAATACTGTGAAAAATAAAAGTATTTCCGTAAAATATATTGACAAATCACAATAAATCTTAGTAAAATATTTTTAATAATTCATAATAAAATTAATTAAATTATAATAAAACAGTAAAATATAACTCACAAAATTATGAAATATTTCATTGTCTTTATTTTTAGTTAAAAAACATTATTTATAATACTAAGCATTTTATTTTGCCTTTTTTAATCATTTAATTTCTTATCATAAATTATTAAGAAAATTGTACAAAGATTTTGTTATGATTTTCTAATATGTTTTAGGGAAATATTTACATTTTCTACAGTTTATTAAGAGTATATTTCTGTTGCACTTTTCTTAATAATTTTACATTATTATGCCTATTTCACTATATAATACTCTTTTATTTATTGGAATTGTTCTAAAACTAATTTTACATTGTATCATTTTGGTGCGTTTTGCTACACAGAAAACAATTGACATTTTCTTATAAAATCGTTAAAAATTGTATTAAAATCATTACAAATTAAATAAATAAAGATTAAATGTTGATTGGTATATAACAGTGTTTCGGCAACAATTAAGGAAAATAAAATGAAACACTATAAATTAAATTTCGTGACGTCAAAATATATAATATAACATCTTGTTTTTTCTTTTAAAGATAAAAAATAGACGAAAGATAAATAAAATAATTCTCTCGATAAAAAGCGGTTAATAGTCTGCAAAAAAAATTACTGATTTATTGTCGAAGCATACTAAAAACATTGACTCCTTTGTGCTGTTTAGAAAACGAGCTCTTTTAGTACTTTGAAAAGCCAGACCTGCTTCCTTTCATAAATTAAGGCCCTGCATTGTATCGATTCGGTCTGTTTATTCAGCGTGGTGGTCCTTTTTCCGTCACTTTTTGAAAATACTAAAATTACATGAAAGAGCTCGTTTCTCAAAACAGAGTCATAAATTTAAGAACCTTAGTGATAGTGAAAGTGATGCTTTCCGAATGGCCCACGATCGGCCGAAAGATGACTTTTTGGGCGGACCCCTTCATTTCTTAGAAGATTCATTTGGAATTCTAATTGGCTGCCAAAGGCCCAATCAGGATGAATGGAGGAGTTTCCCGGGTCTGGCAAATGAAAGTAGTGGTGAGAAAAAAGGTCGAGCTCTATGAAAAACTAAGGCGAGAAGTCAGTCTCGTGACAACCGAAATCCGATTTGCCTTTCTTTCTGACAAAAAAGACTTGGTGCTCAGTGTCGGTGAGAAAACTTGGGAAAAGAGTGCAAGTGACTCAGACTTAGTTTGCTTATGGTGACTATTGTCGAGATTTTTTCCTGAACCATATATGTGAACTCTGTGTGCTGAGAGAAGAGGAATTTTTATAATACTTGGACGTTCTTTTAGTGGAGGGAGTTGAATACTTGTTACGGAATGCTACAAAAGGGAGGAGGGGGTTAAATTTTTAGGCATTTTGCAAACATATTTTATGGTTGATCCCAAAATATTTCTATGTGATGAAAAATAGTTTTGCGTAGACTATATAATGGAATTTTTTTAATTATCAAATTATATTAAAAAGTGTATTTTGTATATTTTGCATTTTCCTCAACAATCGAGGAGAACAAAATTCAAATCCTCAAAGAAAATTATTATTTTTTTAATTCTGTAATATTTTGGTGTTCGAGTAATAATTTTGTCGACACTGGATTTGTAACGAACAACTAGAATTATTTTATTTATATTAAAACGTGGTTACAGTCTATGAGTGTGCGTGTTGTCACTATGCTTTTACGAGACAAGAAGAAAAAATAATGGGGGAGAGTCCGTAGCGCAGTTGTTTCTTTTTTTGTCAGTGTGTGGAAGGGGATACATGGTTCCAAAACTTCTCGTATCTATCTCTGTCTCAAGTTACAATACACAACAAATTCGAATGGAAATCCAAATTTCAACCGTTATCAGCAATTCTAATTATTTATTCTTTATTTTTAATTAACTAATATATTAATCTTAATATGTATTATCATTGGATTCGTTTTTAATTAGCATAAAAAATGTATTATTTTTGTTTTATACCATTGAAAATGACTTTTAAATTGTGTTTCTGGCTAAAATTTAATTTTTTTTAATTTAAAATTCAACTTCTCATTGCTGCCAATTGTCAAAAGTGTGTTTTGTCACAGAACTTGTTTCGCATGATCTCAAAAGTACATAAAAAAGGATTGTGATATCAAAAAAGAAAGAAAAAAATGTTTCGTTGCCTTAAGCATAATATAATTCAATGTTTTCATTCTTAATTTCCAATCTTGACATCTGTCAACTGTCACAAGCCTTTGAGATTCATGTACTGCGACTCTTGAAATGTAGATGTACACAATTGCATGGTCAACCGACGAAAGCTACTATGTTTTTTATCTATATTTTCTATTATAATGAAAATTCAATATATTTTTCCATTTAAAATCTTTTTTTTTACAGAAACAGTTTTGCACCCTGACACTCGGTTCAAAACAGTGAAT
>JABFPM010004335.1:0-12803 GCA_022817325.1 Idris sp. 1 HC-2018 | reverse complement strand
GTGCCATACATTTCCTAGCAATTGAACCCCTTTTTTGGTCCCGTTACATCAGTTTGCCGTGACTGATGAAAAGTCGCAGTCGACCTTCGATAATCTCTTGTATCTCATCGATCTTCAAGGCGGAGACTTGGAAAATGTTACGTTAACTTCGGTGACTTGCCGATAGTAATTTTCCCCGGACTCTTATATATCCCAGCTAGTCTCTTTCTTTCTTTTTTATACCGCTCTTCCGCTGTTTTAATTGAAGCTCAATCGCACTCTATCATTGGCATCTAAATGTTGCTGGCAATGACCTGCTGACCGTACTTGATCTGCATCATCGACCACCGCAGAGTCGAACAGATATATCTCCGAGCTTGATTGCTCTCGTTTTTTTTTATTCAGTCATCAGATCATTAAAATTACGTATTATGGTCTCACACTTGGCATTCGAACTCTGGATGTAACTTTTGATTGAAAGAAATTGTACAACCAGTTTTGCAAATTGCATTTGAAGAAAAACTGTACTTTGCTTAGGTTTTTTCAATATTAGATAACACTTAATTATTTTTCCGGACAACTTTTTTAATAGAGTAATGTAAATAATTTCAACAAGCAAAGTTAAGTCTTCTTTATCAGAATAAAAGAACTGAAACACTTGTATAAACATTTTTCTAAAAACTAAACAAAATAAGTCCCACATGTCCAGAATCGTCAGGTTGTATAATCTTTTTGTCGCACCTGTGCGCATCTGTCGGGCCAAAAAAGGTAGACCAACCTTTTTAAAATTCCTCACGACTTCTCCGCAGAAGTGAGCATTTGATCGATAGGGATTAGCCATCGATCGCAAAACATTGGTTAGCAGAGTTACCTTGTTGATCTCACAAAAAACCATAATTATAGGTGCGACCCGCCCTCCTAGTGTGTGTCACTCGCTGTCATTGCCTTGCACTCACGAGGTCAATCCGCTTTTTAGCAACAATAAATCTGCTTCAATTTATTAACGAGTCAAAGCCCCTTTTTTGTCCCTAACATTTGAATGTTTCGGGAAAAAGATTAGAATCAAGTGAGTTAAATTAGGCCGAATAATAAGTGGATTCTGCCAAAGGACATATTGTAAAGACAGTTGATGGCGTAGGTCTCTTAATGAAGCGCCGAGATAGAAATGGCGTCAACTTGAAGGCGAATAAAAGGTGACTCGCGGAGCAAGCGGCGTTTTTCAGCGATGTCGGCGCCTTCTGTGATGATCCGTTAAGGCAGCCGAGAGCCCGACGAACAATGAGCATGCGCCGCACTGCAAATGACATTTCAGAGGAAGCGCTGCGTGGCTCATTACAGACTCTCGAATCGGAGTATAGATAAAGCCAAGGGTTGCACTTTATTTTCAAAAAGTTGAGCTCGATTTCAATTTCAAATTTCCAGTGTCAAAGTTTAAGAAACAGATAAGCATTTTATATAGTATATTTCTCATGGGGTTTTAACTTCAATTACAATTTTTAATCTGTTGCCTACTGATATCTGAACAATTACTGATAGGAGTATTTTTTTTTATAGAGTAAAATTTTGATTGTAGTAAAACTATAACAGATATAGGCCCATATAAGTTAACACAGTAAAACCAATCTCTCGTCAGCAGTGGAATGAAATTTATGACGAAGAACACTTGTTCAAAATTCAAGTTGGTAACACGGATGTGGGCGTACCGTTGGTCCGATATTTATCAAAGGTTTTGCGGTGTGGAGATGGCATTGTCAAGAAAGATCCACCGAGATTTTCTCCGTGACTAATTGTAATTTTTTTTTTTGGTTTAACTCACTTCTTCTTATTAAACTCAAATTATATATATTTTCTCTTGCATGCAGTAAAACATTTATAGACATTCATTAACTTATAAAATGCTTTTCAAGTTGAAAAAGTAAACTTTACTTTTCTGTTTTTTTTCTATTTTTTGCAGGAAATTAGATATATAAGTTTATCTTTTAGCAATTGATGATAAAATGACGAAACCCTTGCAAATAGACAAAACAAAAGAGGCCAACTTGCGGGCCATTTGTTAAATGTCAAATTACTCTGTGTGCCGTTTTTCTGTTACTGTAATTCGATCTATCTGCGTTGTCTTGCGGACCACTTAATCATCATTCATTTCCCATCCACGTGTACATAAATTTATATATATATATATATATAAAACTTTGTATCCTATTCTTATTTCACGACGAGACATACTACTACTACTACTACTACTACTCGATTACGTTCAGTGGTCATTTCCTGATAGGAAAATTTTCGTCTGATAGATTTTCAATGCGGCCATGATTTATTGACGTAATACGGCGTAAGAGAGGGCTGCTCCGTGCGATCATCGCGAATGAATATTGTAATTCCTTTATGCGTGCATAATATATTGTACGACGTGGTATGTCCCGTTGCCAAGCCCCAGGCAGCCATTCCAAACAACAACGATCGTTCAATAACTACAAAATGCATTTGTACCATCATTTTTATTCCCGCAATTGATCAGAGCATCAAATTGGATAATAACGCCAAATTTCTACAGACCAATTTGCAAAAGGTTATGGGCCCATTTATGTAATCAAAATCATTGATTCAGGCAGCATTTTTCTAAATGTCCCACTGAAAATATAATACTCCAAATAATAAAAATAGTTTTTGTGAAAATATAATACATTTTTAATAAACATTTATATGATTGAAAAGCCGAAACAAGTTTGGAATAGGCTTTAATCATACTTGCTTTAGAAATTCTCAAATCGATGTTGTATCGATTTTAATTTAAATCGATTAATTTTAAGTGACGAGTGCGTGCGATCGGTGACATGTTTACGAGGGCCGCGAGACGTTTCTAAGTTGCCCCGAGGTCCCCAGAGACTCGCGTGCAAAAGGAAAGAAGAACGAGGTGAACAACGGCTGGGAGTGTTCGGTGCATTATAAGTCCGTTGCAGCTCAATTTGCGTCGAGCGAACGGGCGAAACACACGAAGGCGATGTGTTTCGGGTTGATGCACTTCATTTCAAACTCGTTCGTCCTCGTTCTACCCCCACCCAAAGTCTAGAACAAGATCCGTTCCTTGTGATGTCACGGGGCGTGTCCCACAATGTGAACACATTTTTTTCTCTCTCTTCTGCATGGAATTTTAAAAGGGAAATTTATCCGCAACTAAAGGGCAATTCAAATTTCCCCGTCAAGCAATCATCTTAGTGAGCCACTACTTGGAAAAAAAGAGAAATGAAATTCAAAAACACAACAGTTATTATGATTCACGATGCGAAATGATTTTCCCCTGAGTCAACTGGCATTAAATATTAGTGTAGCACTTATGATGCCTTTTGGTATCGTCTTTATCCGCAGTTAAATGTCCACGATTGCAAATATCTCGCTTGGCAAGCCTAGTTCCTTATTCACAAGTTGCTATGGCATAGTAGTAGTAGCGGTCCGAAGTGCTTTCGCGCAATTAGCATAACTACTAGCAATGCTATTGACATGGACTAATCACGACCAGTTCCCACGAGGTTCAACTGACCTGCTGGTGCACAGTTGTACAGCTTCACTACTCTGAAGCTTTGTGTATCCTCTTGATCTAACGCTTATTAATAGCTTATTGCACTCAATATATGCTGACTTAATAACTGATAGTCTAGTGCGTTTCATCGCTGTGAGAAGTTGAAAACAAATAAACATTTACACTGCAAATAACATTAGAAGTCTGCAAATGAGTCTTAAAGTTTCAATTTGTGACCAGTTTGGTTTGTTCAATACTGAGGAGTATTGTTGGCACTTAGATTTGGAAAAACACTGATTTTGAACTGGTTAATATCACGGTCTATTTGTTTTTATAAGAGTTTGACAGGTGGCAGGACAAGCTGTCAGTACAGCATTCCCACGTTTCGTTAAAGTACTCTGCGAAACAATACTGTACTTTTGTTTTCCCTCCCGCAATCACTGCATTTTCTGTAGTCACATTCTTCATTCTGTATCATTAATAATAGAATAAAAAAACTGATTTGAAATTTGTTAACATAGAGTCTCAACTAATCATGCTTTCAAAATAAAAATGATATTTATCTATAATACTGTAAGAAAAGGTTTCTTATAAACAAAAAAATTTGTTTCAAGATGAAATTATGCTATAGTTTTAGTTTGACTATGCCTCACGATTAGGAATGCAAATGAAAGGGTTGAATGTAATGGCATTGTAACAAAAAAATGAATTCTGAGAAATTTCAGCGTCACGGGCACACCCTTAATAGCACTGTCGTTTCTGAAAACTTCTGCGTTTATTGTTTATGCGGTAACGCCATGCCGATTGTGTAAAATCATTGTTTCGTCGAGATTTCACGTTGAGTGTCTATAATGACACGTTTTTCAATTGTAGCTGCATTGACTCGGCTGGCATTTCTATCGGCCGTTATGTGTCCCAAAAGATGGGAAGGGCGTCTTACATCAGCCGCGCGCTTATTTTATTAAATTACAATTCAAATTCCATATTCCTTTTTTGCACATTTGTCCATTATTATGTAATTTCATTGTGCACAAAAAGTGTATTCAATAAATCAATCTTGCGACAATTAATTTCTTTTTAAAGAAAAAAAAAATGTTAATTAAATGTTTGAATTTTGGGGACATAAACATGTAAAAGAAGGGTCGATGATGAGTTGTAAAATGTATTAAATATGATAATTTGATGTTTGCCTCAGGCTGCGGGACCGCCAGTGCAGCTTGAGCCCGTGGATTTGTCGTTAAAAACTCCAGTGGTGCTGCAGGTGCCTCGATACAATCCAGCCGCATTAATTACCGTCGCACGGAGAGCCTCTTCGCCATTGACGACGCCCACACCACCACCACCACCACTCAACGTCTCGTCTACTGGTAAGTGTATCTATTTTATTATTATTTTTTTATTTATGTGAAAAAATTCCCAATTTTTTACAAGATTCAACATAAAAATTAATGTAACTTATTGACCAATGCTGTAATTTGGTTTTAAGAAAAAAAAAAGTTTAAAAAAATTCTGATACCAACTATTAATGATTTACAATTAAAATATCAACGTTGTTAATGTTAATTGATAACTCATTTTTAATTAATTCTTCTGAACTGAGAAAATCGATCACTAATTAGGACCATGAAAATTTACACCTTGATTGAATTTCAAAAAGTTGTAAGTAAAAAAGTTATAAAGTCAGACTATGAAAATAAAAAAAATAAAAAATGGGGTTCGGATAAAGTGGACCCCTCGATTTTAGCGTGTGACTGTTTGCCTCGGAAGCAATGTTTTATGGCGAATGAAAGTGTGTAATTTTAGTGCCTTTACCATTTTGTGGGATGCCTGTAATTATTCTGCAAACAGGTATTTCCGACGGGCCCGATTGTCGGATTCATCGGATACAATCATACCTATCTGTCGCTGGCTCCAAAGCTATCATTAATCTTGCGTGTTTATTTGTTGATAGGGAATAGCAAAAATTGCTTCTAATGCCAGTCCAATTTCCAAACTTGACCATTTCAGGGGTTAACATTGTTTTTAAAAAAATGTCAAAATTATACATACCGTTAAACAGAAAATTGTTATTCAAGAATATTATATATATATGTTTCTTTCAAGTGTACTTTTTAAAGAAGAAAAAATTGTACGGAAAATTCTCACGAATTTCAATCGAATTATCATAATCGGGTCGAAAAAGCAGTTCTAACTGTGCGCGCTTTTTCTTCTTCTTACCGGGTCTCAAAAAGGTGATTAAAGAAGCGCAAAGTTTAAGACAAAACAAACATTTTATCATATTCTCAGGCAGACGCCCTTGCACATTAATATGGCTGTGCACACTATCTAGATTAATGCTTCCGCCGTTGAAGAAACCGCGTACAATACAACGTCGGAGCCAATCAGACGCTGGGAGAGCGTTAGTCAAACAACTCCCAACGAATTATCCGTTATACTATTATGTTCTTTAAAAAACAGAGAGAGAGAGAGAGAGAAAAGGATGACTTTGCCCGCGATGATTTGCACGAAAATACGCAGGTTTGCAATTATGATTGAGTTGATTATTTTTATTTAGATACATACATTTAAGCAAGAAATTTCTCTTCTGGAAATTAATTCTTTTAGACTTTTATTGTTGATGGAACATGGAAAAAAAGGAATAGTATATCTTAGTTTTAATCTTATTTAAGCAATAGACAATAAAAAATAGAATTTAATGATGTAAAATGTCAGAATGAAGTGGAATGTACCATTTATGGAGAACAGATTTTACAAAATCATAAAAAATATATTAATTAAATTATATTTACTTTACAAGGTACTTTACAAAACTTGTTTAAAATGTTAAAAAACTTTTTCATTTATACAGGGTGTCTCAGACCACCCGCCTACCTCAGTTTGATAATAAAAGTTGTTCTTCTCGAAAAATGCTACAAGTTGATATTATTAGTTTCAATTCTAGATAGAATAGCGTTTTTCAGGGATAAAAACTTTTATTAGAATTGTTGTCATTCATGGATGGTAAATTTTCAAGTTAAATGATAAGTTACATGGACGACGAGTGGTCTTAGACACCTGATATATAATGTATGGGGATATATATAACATACAAGGGTCAGTTTAAGGATTATTTTTGTTCATATTACATATAAATGACTTGAGAAAAGTCTTAGACTTACATGAAATGGTGAAAATTATATCTGTCTTCTGATGGTACATAGTATCAAATATTTAGTATTTTTGTCAAAACTGAATTTTGTGTTGAACACTTTATTGGTTAGCAAAAAATGAATTAAGTGGAGTAAGAGATTGTCTTAAAAGGCACCGTCTTTCCGGTTATCGGGTTGCTTAGGCAATGCGCCTGCATTACTGCAGGCGTACGTTCTCTCGTATTGTGGTTGCATCATGCACGTGACAACGACTGTCAAGTAGCCGACTATTCTTGTCAGCAGGTGGTCGTGTGCTCTCATAGAATATTGATACTAATTATCAAAAATAACTACAGAAGTACTTATTTTCTTAGTCAAAATTTCTTATGAAATTTTATAAATTTGTTTATACTTACTTTCAAAGAGTGCATAAAACATCGTACGCAAAATATTAGTACAGTACTTTCTCGCCGTTGTACGAATTACAAATACAGATCAACTGTATATTATGGCCAGGAGCATATCTTTTAATTTCTCGCATTTGAAAAAAGAATGACACTATCGCGATACTCAAACGGTATATACGGCGGTGTAAATTTTCCATGGGGGCAAATAAATATCGGCGGTTTGTAATAGTTGACGGCCGCGCGAGCGGTAAGACAAGTAGCATTTGATATCGCGCTTGGGGCACTCGGCAGATAGCATCTAACATTAGACGCTGACTGCAGATTACGGGACGAATGACACGCACACAATGCCGCGCAACTTGTTCATCATCCCGCAACTTTGTCCTCATTAATCAAGCCAATGAATCCGCCAACAACAAATGGAAAATTATACATGCGATACGCGAAAATCGTTATTAATGCTCCCCGTTAACTGTTTCGCGCTGCGATCAATCTTAACAAATGCGGTAATAATCGTCTGCTTTTTCACAAACAACCATGATTTATCGAGGCAAGGCAATTTATTTGTACTGTGTTGCGAAAAATTGTGTACGCACCGAAGTCATACAAAATCTTTTATAAATATGTTAATAAACTATTATCATACTGTTACAGGTACTTGTTAAAAACTCAGTTCTTCAAATTTGGAATCAACATGTTCTTCTAGCTCCAATATATATTTTTATTGGGGGATTTTGTTGGGAATATCGAAATTATATCAAATATTATATTTGATATTATATGTTACAAGATGCAATATAAATTGGTATATTGAGACTTTTGGTAAGACGATGATCGATTCTTAACGGCAATTAAGCACGTGTACTAATCGGTTGCGTTAAAGTATGTACGTCTAAGTGGGGTGCTCTTCTCTCAACATGGCGGGGGCGTGAGAAGTGCCTTAGCCCTTGTGACCTTCGTGGCCCGCGTACTCTTGTACTACTCTCGGTCCCAGAGATAGAAGGAGACGTTAGCGTTAAGGCAACGAGCAAGCAAGATGCGACTTCTACTGTAAAAGAGAGAGAAAGAAAGAAATGTGCACACAGACACCAGCCGAGAAGTAATCTGGGCCGGATGCGATCTTGTCCGATCGAATTTTGACAAGCCGCTCGAGACGTCGAACTTCATCTTCGATCGCGCTAGCCGATACCAAATCTCTGAGGCCAACGAACCGCGTAGAGATAGCCTTTATCGTGGGAACAAACTCCGCCAATTCAAGCAAAATCTACCTCTGTGATGTTAGTTGCAACGAAATCTGCGGCAAAATCTCTCCTGCTACAGTTACAGTAACATTTCTGAGTGAAAATGGGATGTTACTGTAAGCTGTTGCTGCAGGTTCAACGTTCTCGGTTTTGTTTTGTAATTTCTAACGCATTCAGCGCTTGTGCATAACATTAGAAGATGCCCTTCCCACACTTATCACTGCCTCTGATATCCCCACCAGGAGTTGCCCTTGGCAGCAGGGTCCAGCTCCTGGCGGGCATCCTGGTAGCCCCGACTCCCCTCTAACGTCCGAGTCAGCGGGGGTCAGAACGGAGATGCTCCGTGGTCGTGTCGGGCGGGGCTGCCCGCTCACGACTTGAACTATCGCACGCCCCCACTAGCACCAGCTTTGAAGAATCCAGCTATCCTTTCGCGAACCGACCACTCGAATTCTCCGTCCTTGTTCGTCAGACGTAAAGATTCGTGTCTGTCCTGCTCGGTGCCAACTGGACGTAGCGCGGTGTATATCCAACTTAGCGGCTTTTCATTCGATAAATATGCATTGGCCGAAAGGTCAACCGTTTTGTTTGTTACTCCTTCTCTGATAGGTTTTTTTGGGCTTTCGGTAATCAGCTACTATACCTGTTCCATAAAAGTATGTAGAAATGAGGATGAAAAAACTTGAGTTCGGGTTCGAAGAGAAGCTAGATGCAGAAGAAGACCCTCAATTGGAAGAGATTCCAAATTAGAAAAGCACCATATTAGTCTTATCTTAATCTAATGATCAATTTTAATCTAAGTTTTACTCTAAATCAAAATTATATTTTAGATCAAAGTCCTATTTTTAATGAGGGTTTTATTTTAAACCCTCTCTAATAATCGTAGACTTTTTGTCACATAAACTTTCTTCGTGAACATTAGAATCATCTTTGAATTGAGAAAGAATTTTGGATTAAGATAGGACTTTGAATTAAAAGTGATTTAAACCAGAACTTCGTGTTAGAAGAATGACCGAAGGTCCTTTTAGGAGACAGCATTTTTTCTAATCCTAAGTAATCTTTCATTCCTAGAATCCATTTTCATACAAAATCGTATTTTAGACGAAAGTCCTCGTTTCACCCATATCCTATATTCATATTTATTCCTTGAATAATCAAAGGAACTCTTTTAATCCAAAGTTCTTTTTAAACAATGATTTTGAATTAGAAAATAACTTCGGATTAGAATAGGACTCTCAGTTGGAATAGAACCTTGGAATTAGGAAAAACTCTTTTTGTAATTTCAATGTCCTAATCTAAAGTTCTCTTTTAACACTAGAAAGGAATTCTGGATTAGAATAAGACCCTAGGTTAAAAAAAAGTTTGAAAAAAAAATAAATTCATAAATTAAAATTAGGGTTAGAAGAAGACTCTGAGTTACAAGATGATCTTGGATTAGGATTAATTTTTTTGATGCGCGATATAATAAATAGATTAGACATGTTGTTAGATCAAAAACAAATAGTCACGCTAAGGTTGTTTGGTAGAAATTACTCCAGGACCAAACTGACGTTAGAACCTCTTCACGCTTCGCAAGCTAACAACGCGGTTCCCGTGCCCTTGGGCGCTCGCGCTTGACCCAGTAGCGGTAGCCGCCTACAACCGCCACGCCATCTATACCTCTCTTCCTGTCGGAATTGGTACCCTTTTTTCCCTTCATTTAATCACTACTAATGTAGATTTGCGGAAGATTAACCGTGAATAAGGGTGAATTTCTTTGTTAAAGCTGCTAATCGAACTTGACCCTCGAACCAGGCGGATAGTTCGTTCTGACCCTGGCCCGCATCGGCACCTGCGATTTGCGTCCGATCCCACCGATTCCCTCTTTGTTTATCATCATCCTCCCTCTCTGTCTGCAACAACGTACCATTAGGTGTACTCGGAGAATATCTTATCGGATTTGTTACGCGCATCTTTGATTAAGCATCCGCGGAATGTCCGATGTTTGCTGCTGAGAGCAATCATTATTTATGATTCTATAATGTGTTGCTATTAGTTTTTTTTAACTGCACTGATAACATGAACTTAGAATTACAAAGGCCTTCTACTGAAATCTGGAGAAAAGGTGTAATTGAAAAATTATATGCTGAAAGACTTTTAAATGTACTTTTTTTTATTGAAAAATCGTGAATTCGAGCAACTTCCGGGTGACTTTTTTGTTCACCAGTACGCGTGACTTACGGCAAATATTCGTGGCTACGATTGTATAAACGAACGGATTCCGGGGATGCAAATTCGAAGACTTTGGATCGTGAATGGGGCAAGATCAAGGGCCAATCGTTGCGGATCCATGATGTATTGCCGCCACCAGGAGGCCCGAATATGCAAAACCAGTAGCCAGTGCCCGTAAATCATACTTTTTCATGCTTATTTAACCTTCGGGATTCAGGCAGGGTCCCCCTGGTATTAATACCTTTTTGAAGAAGGGAGCTGTTTATTTTTAATTCTTATCCGCCGCAGATACATACTGCTGTTATTATAAATGACTAACTTGAACTGTGTGCGATCCTTCTGATAAGTAACAATACCGCGGGAGTTTGTTTTGGTGCATCAACAGCGCCGACACTGCAACTAGCAGTTGAAAACAAGTCCCTTACGCATGCCGCTACTGCCCCTTCCCCTTTTCCCCTAGCACGGTCACAATATCGCGTCCTAAACGACGACGATGAGATCGCATCGATGTCGATAAGATAACACCGGGACAGCGCACAAAATTGCATATATGGTGTATATGGAGTGCGCGCCTTATAAGTTATACTTGCAACATAAACCGGACTAACCTTATACCTATACAACATTCAGAAGTTGAATTCCAGCAAAGTTCACGAACTGAAGTTTTAACAGGTATCAATAATAAGTTTGCTAATTTAACAAACAAAGATTGTAATATATACAATTTTGCTACTCTGGAACAGCCGAAAAAAAATTAAAGTCTAAAACATGTAAAATTGAATATATCTGTAGTCAGTAAGCGTTTACAAAAATTAAGGCAAAAAATCAGTATGTGGCGTAATAAAATTGCTGCAACAAAATTGGCTTCACAAACTGAGGATACAACAATGGTATAAACACGACGGCTT
Source organism: Idris sp. 1 HC-2018 (assembly GCA_022817325.1). NCBI lineage: Eukaryota > Metazoa > Arthropoda > Insecta > Hymenoptera > Scelionidae > Idris > Idris sp. 1 HC-2018. Next base: position 1,409 of record JABFPM010004335.1, on the reverse strand, counting down.
GTCTTCCTTTTTTAAATAACATACAATATCCAAACGCAACTCTTTTGTGGAAAACAAACGAATTTTAATATATATGAAATTCTTTATTATGGAAGTTTGAATAAGTTAATCATTATAAAATACAATTGTGCGTGGCAAAGTATATTCCTCTTACGAAATATACAAATTAAGGACCAAATATCATTAAAGTTAGAAAAAAAACTTAAGGCGAGAACGATTGATGAAGTATAATGAATAACGATTGAAATAGCAGAAAAAAAAGAGGACAAACTTATTGGGGATAACGATCTGTAAAACGTTGAGAAAGCCAGTGAAGGTGTAGGCAGTCTTTTATTCCGCGGTCCCGCCATTGAATTATATGTCCTTATATAGAGTGTGCTAGCAGCCGCGGAAAAAGACAGACAAACGAGGGCTGGCCGCAACGAGGAAAACAAGTGCAAGCAGGAAACTGGCGTATGCTAATCGGTCAGCGATTCGGACCGATCCGTTTGCGGGACCCGATAAGACTTATAAGGACTGCACTTATTAAGAGAGAAAAAGAGTCAAATTTACTCAGCTAAACCAAATTTTGCAGTTTAACCTTAAATTTATTTTAAGAATAATTTTAAAGGTTTGTATATAGAGTTATCTCAGTAAAGACCTGGCATAATGAAAAGTTAATTTGTAAAGTATAGCTGTAGACTAGATTTATGAAATAAGCTCTCTCTCGTTATAATGCTTGGGGGCAATTCACATTGCTGGAGATGATTTGGCATGCTTTTTCATCGGCTGCACACCACGTGGCTGTAACTAGAAACAAGTTGCTACTGGGAATGCCATAAACACATCGACGTGGCAGCAGCATGCGTAATGTACACGCGCGCTCAGTGTTATCGTCAATGCAAATTAACAGTGGGAATCGAACGTTCAGCCAGACAATCATGAATAATGCATTGTGCATGGATGACAGATCATCCCACAACACACAGTATCAATTTTTCTTATTCTTATTCCTATCAATAAGTTTCACGTGAAATGCAAACTTAGAATAAAAAATCCATCTTATACAAAAGTCTAGAGCGATTGAATTTTTGGAATTTAGGGTCGTGATTAAAAAATTGTATTCAAAATGATCTACAGTTTTAGATTTGGTTCCTTATTTTAAGATTTTACAAAAATCGTGGTCAGATACTGGTGCATGACGCATACTTAAGTACCAAAAAAAAAGAAACAAATTATCAGCAGCTTTTGATTATGACAAAATGTCTTCCAAGAATACATTAATAGGATAAATTGTATCCTTTTTCTATGATAGAGGGACGAGTCAAAATGCTATTAGACGTATACACAAGGTCCAAACTCAACTAATGGACCAACAGAAAAAATCCATATTCTACGTAATTTAATTTGTAATGAATTTTAGTCTTTCT
>JABFPM010004334.1:0-12805 GCA_022817325.1 Idris sp. 1 HC-2018 | reverse complement strand
TTTAATACAAAATTTATTATCGAACGTGATTAATTTCATTTAAACAATGATGATGTTTTCCGTCTGACATTCAAATTCGATTTCTGATATGAGAAATAAGATACAGCAATGCCATCTGTATTTTAATGTAAAATAATTTCAATTCCTATTTTACCATTCGTTGTTTTATTGTAAGTTGTTGATAATTTAGTAATTATAAAATATCATCGATAAATATTACCACAATTTTGTGTGTATTTTTTAAATTATATCATTATTAAAATTAAATAACTTATTGAAAGCTACAAAATCTAACTAAAGTTTTTTTTAGTGTTATATGAAATATGTCATTATTCTATTTATTCAAAAACTGCATGTTTCGGTCAAAAAACGTATTTTTACTTAAGGATTGTCTTAAGCTGCATTTTGCACGTACTTTTTTAAGTCCCAAAGTTTGTTATAGATAATAAAAATATATAATTTGTGTGATGGTTTAAATCGACCGCCACAAGCTTGCAGATGTCGCTTGTGATATCACTGCTTCGTTTCGCACATATGAGATATGTTAAAATCCAATCTCAGAACTGATTCACGTTTAGACATCTGGTTTTGGAAACACGTGAAATAAGTATGTAAAAAATTTTCAAATTGAATCAGAATTCGTCTTAATTTATAAAATTATTCATTAAACTCAAAAAGACCATCAATTGTTCTTTTTTAAATTTTTTTTTCTTTTTGTACAAGTTTTTCAAGTTTGCAAATTGTTCGAGACAACCTTAACCAAACAATATTTTGCGGTTTATATAAATTTCTTTTTAATTATTCGCTAACAATAAATTAATAATTATAAAACAAAGTGTCAATTGTTGCTGATTTTCGCAATTGTTAATTAGACATTAAAAATATATTGTCATTTTATTTGTCTTATTATTATCATTATCAAACCCTCTAATTATAAAAAAAACATTAAAATCAAATTACTTTGTACAATATTAACTTTTTTAACTTTTTAAAATAAAATTACATAAAATTATATTAAAACCACAAAACAAAATTATGTTTAGTTCACCATGAAGGACCTACCAATGGAGGACAAGTACAAAATCATCACCAAAAATTTACACGAAGTTCTCGGAGATGAGAAGTTGAAGTCGATCTTGAAAAAACGAAATCTAAAACTATACTGGGGCACAGCCCCAACTGGCAAGCCGCATATCGCCTATTTCAAGCCAATATCTAAAATCGCCGAATTTTTGTCAGCCGGTGTCGAAGTTATTATACTTTTTGCCGATTTGCATGCCTATCTGGACAATTTAAAGGCACCTTGGGAATTACTTCAGTTGCGAACAGATTATTATGAAGCTATTATCAAATCCATGTTGAAATCCATCGACGTTCCACTGGATAAGTTAACTTTTGTTAAAGGAACGGATTTCCAGTTGTCCAAGTACAAACCCTTATTTTATATTAAATTTATTTTGAAAAGTTATAAATTTAAAAGTGTAAATTTTATTTTAGTTTTATTTTCATGTTAAGATATTATATTAAAATGTTTCTTAATATTAAAAATTACTTATTTCAGAGAATATACTAGCGATGTGCTCCGATTAATTTCACTGGTTACCGAACATGATGCAAAAAAAGCTGGAGCTGAAGTTGTAAAACAAGTCGACCATCCCTTAGTTTCCAGTTTATTGTACCCTCTGCTTCAGGCTCTGGATGAGCAGTACTTAAAAGTCGATGCACAGTTTGGAGGAGTGGACCAAAGAAAAATTTTTACTTTCGCTGAAAAGTATTTGCCAACTTTAAGCTATGAAAAGCGTATTCATCTGATGAATTCAATGAGTAAATTTCTATTTAAACAATAATTTATTATGTTTTCTTTTTTATAATAATTATAGTATTTTTAATTATTTATAAGTAATTTTTCTACAGTTCCAGGGTTAACTGGAGCCAAAATGTCGTCCTCTGAACAAGACTCCAAAATTGATCTACTGGACAATGCAGAGGATGTTAAGCAAAAATTACAAAAAGTTCTCTGTGAACCAGGAGAAATTGAAAATAACGGGCTGTTGAGTTTTTGTGGCGAAGTCATTTTTCCACTTTTGAAAGAAGGAGAACCATTTTGCTTTTCGAGAAGTGCAGAAAAGGGTGAGATATTTGCTATACCAAAATATCTATATAGGATTCGCTTTTATCTACAATTTTAAGATTTAATTCTAAAAAATCAAAAGTATATTTTAGCAAAATCTATAATTTAAAGTTTATAATTTGTATAAAAAATATAAAAGTTTATGATTTATATCAATATACAATTTACAATAAAATACCAGTACTAAGTTTTTGTAATATTTCAGGAGGAAATTTAAATTTCTCAAATTATCAAGAGCTCAAAGAAGCTTTTAAAGCTCAAAAAATCAATCCTGATGATTTGAAAGAAGCTGCCACTTTTTACATCAACAGATTACTGGACCCAATTCGAAACGAATTTGCGTCTGATCCAAAATTAAATTACTTAGTGAAAGAGCATATCCCAAGTCTAAAGACAGTAAGTTAAGTTAATTTATTTTAACTTTTTCTAAATTAACGTTAACATTCAATCAACAAATATTTATTCATCTAGATAAAGAAGCAGAACAATCTAAAAATTCCAGTGAAGTGATTTCCATTGAATCTTCTGATAATATGTCCTTGGAAGAAAAGTACAAAATGATTACGAAAAATGTGCAAATTCTCGGAGATGAACATTTGAAAAACATTCTCCAAAAACGACCTCTGAAATTATTTTGGGGCACAGCGACTACCAGCAAGCCACACAGTGGATATTTCAAACCAGTTTCCAAAATTGCTGAATTTTTAAAAGCTGGTGTCGAAGTTACCATACTTTTTGCCGATTTGCATGCCTATCTGGATAACAAAAAAACACCTTGGGAACTTTTGAATCAGAGAACCGAATTTTATCAGGCAATCATTAAGGCCATGCTAAAATCTATCGATGTTCCGGTGGACAAATTAAAATTTGTCAAAGGAACTGATTTTCAGCTTACAAAGTAATTTTAAATAAAATTATCACTTTTTATTTGTTTTATTATAATTTGTTTACTTTATTTTTCTCTCACTTTTATATGTTTGCTTTTAGGGATTACATTTTGGACGTGTACCGTTTATGTACCATGATCACTGAGAACGATGCAAAAACTGCAATTTCAGAGCTGATAAAGCAAGGAGATCATCCAATGCTTTCGAATCTTTTGTATCCGATTCTCCAAGCTTTGGATGAGCAGTATTTGAAAGTTGACGCTCATTTCGGCGATATATATCAGAAGAATATATTTCTTTTTGCCGAAAAGTTTTTACCTCTAGTGCACTACGAAAAGCGAGTGCACATCATGAGTCCAATAAGTAAATTTCACTTTTTTTTTTCTCAAACTAAAATGTAAATATTTTTATATAAAATTTAACTTGAAATTTGTTTTTCAGTACCAGGAATACCTGGAGCAAAACTGTCTTCTTCAGATGATGATTTGAAAATCGATTTGCTAGAAAACGAGGCAAATGTGAAGAAAAAGTTGAAGAAAATGTTTTGTGAACCAGGAAACATTGAAAATAATGGGCTACTTTATTTTTGTGGTGAAATAATTATTCCACTTTTGAAAGAAGAGGAAAAATTCTGCATAACAAGAACTGAAGAAAATGGTTGCTTCATTTTTATCTTATTTTATATTAATTTCAAGATTATTATAATTTCAATTTTTTTTTAATTATTTTGGTTTTAGGTGGAAACGTTGATTTTAAAACATTCAAAGAACTTCAGCAAGCCTTCAAAGATGAAAAAATTCATCCAGCAGATCTGAAAGTATCTGCTGAAATCTACATCAACAAACTACTGACCCCAATTCGAAAGGAATTTTCATCGAACCCGAAGCTGCAGTCTCTCAGTGCAAAAGCTTATCCTCCCCTTCAGAAACAGGGTTGGTTCATTATTGTTATTAATAATAAAAATATTACTTTGCGTCGATAAAACAGAATTCCAACTTTTCACCCAGTAGATGGGGATAAAATTGAAATCCTTGTTTACAATTAGCTAACCCTACAAAGTGTTGCCTTTAAAAGTTGATCGAAATTCTAAAATGATTGTCTGCAGACATTTTGTAACTCAAACTAAAATTTTATTTAAAAAACCTGCTTTTCGTGCAGCTGCCGCTGCTGAAGTCGCAGTGGTGCCATCCAGGCTGGACATCCGAGTGGGCAAAATCGTGGATATTGAGAGACACAAGGATGCAGACAGTTTGTATGTGGAAAAAATTGACGTGGGGGATGCCACTGGTCCGCGAACTATCGTCAGTGGTTTAGTCAATTTTGTGTCGATAGAAGACATGAAGGACAGAATGGTGGTGATATTAGCGAATCTAAAACCTGCTAATCTAAGAGGAGTTCAGTCCCACGGAATGGTACTTTGTGCCTCTGTGTAAGATTCTGACAAAAAATTACTTTTATAAATTATTAATTAATGTTTTTTATATTTATTAATTAAAAAATACATTAATAATGATAAACATTTGGAATTTATACATTTTCTTGTTTACATTTTAGGGAGGAACCAACCAGAGCAGTAGAACCACTGAGACCACCAAAAGGCGCCAATGCTGGTGAGAGAATCATTGTTGAAGGATACAATGATGGCGAACCAGATGCAGTACTGAATCCCAAGAAAAAAGTTTGGGAAAAGCTGCAGGTATTAAACTTGGATACATAAATTTAGAAATTTGTTACAAATTATGATTTTATTATTATAATCTTAATTCTTTCAGGCGGATCTTGTAGTTAACGCTGACGGAGAAGCTAGCTGGTCTGGAAATCCGTTACTAACACCAAATGGAGGAAAAATCACTGCTGACACTCTGAAAAATGTACCTATTAAATAATCTAATACACAAGGTTTTTGAATACAAAATATTCATCTTTTTCTACCGTTTATACTAAACTTAAGAAATAAATTGTTACTTAAATTCAACTTCTCAAATTCACATTCCTAAAACAAATCCTTTTAAAAAGTGTTCAACTTAATTAATTTGTTTTAAAATTTATTATCAATAATATATACAAATATTTACAATTTTTTCGCTAAATACGACTAATTTTTGTCTTTCTTCTTATCCGAGACGGTATATTTGTCGTACTTTTTCGTCGGATCGAAGGGTTCCCAGCGACTGGCCGGAAAGATGTGCTTGTTCCTCTCGTACCAGGAGCGGAGCAGCACTTTGCCAGCGTGAGACTCCTCGGTTTCTATCGATGCATCGTGCATCATACGAACATCGTCGTGAACGTCGAATGTAAAAAGCGGACCACTTTTGCCTCTTGCTTTTGTGACAATAAAATCGTAAAACGTGTAGTGGTGAGGCAAAATCAAATCTTCTTTAACGTACATCAGTTGATCCGCCATTACTGTTTTCAACTCGCTGAATTCTTTTCTCAAAACTTCCAAGCATCTTTGCAGGAGCTGATAAATTGAATTCCCTAAAAAAATGAGATAAATAAAAACTGACATAATGTTCACAGTATACTTTAAATATTTGTTTAAAATACAAAATTATACCTTTCTTCATAATAACACTTCGTCTATGTCCAGATCCATCCCAGTAACTGAAAGTAATCTCAATTTCCTCCTCTTTTAGAGCATTTTGTTTGGCAGTCCACTCTTCTCTCAGTCTCTCTCTCAATTTATTTTCTTCTTCCTCCCTCTCGCGGTCCGGCAAAAAACTTGTGTCCACGTCGGGGTTTTTTTTTATTTTCTTAACAACTCCCTCGTCGTTACTTTTCTTAACTCTTTTTTTGTCCTCCTTTATTTCAGGTTCTTCCTCCTCATCTTCATTCTCAACTTCATCCTCTTCGAAGTTGAAAGATAAAGCCTGGATTTGCTTTTTCTGGCGATTCTTCTCGGCCTGTTTTGCCGCCAGGGCGCGTTCTTTCTCCTGCTCCTTTTCCTTCTCTTTTTGTGCGAGCTTTCGTTGACGTTCCTTGACGATGTTCTCCTGTTTGGCCTTCATCTCATTGAGCGTGACTAGACCGATGGTCGAGGTTTTCAGCTGTTGCTCGACTGCATTGTAGTGTATGGCGAACTTGTTTTCGATGTTGTGGATCTTCATGTCGTCCTCTATCTTCTTTTTTCGGAGCTCGATTTCCTGCTGGGCGATCTCGCGCTTTTTCATTAACGCCATCGCCCGGCCGGCTTCGCTCGCTGCACCTTTGTAGTGGGCCATTTTTCGATTTTTAATCTGTCAACTAGAAAAGTAAACACATTTTTAATTTACCTAAAGTGTTTATTAATCTTCAAAAAAGATTGTTTTTTAGTCTTGAGATTAAGTGAGCGAATTTGAAATATAATAAATTATAATAATAAATATTAATTACCTTAACTTTAGTTGATTTATTCTATATATATGATGAATATATATATTTGTTGTTGTCAAAGTGAGGTTATGTCTGTGATTTCGACGTGCTGCTGTGCTTTAAAACTAAATTTACTTCAGTTCGATTATTAAATATCTTTTTTCGAGTTGTATTAATGTTAATGCAAGTTGATTTATTTATACCATAGATATTTTTTGATTTAAAAAATGAAGTTCATGTATTTGTTATTCACTGAACGTCAAATCAAGAATTAAGGTGGCTTTACAAGTACACATGTTCATAAATCCTGAACTGTATTTCTGTCTTTGTTGTACTTACATAATTGAAATTAAAAAAATGTACTTCGCTGTATAAACTTGTACGACATACATTTTCAATCCTCTGTGACATATAAATAAACAGTGTATTTAAATTATTTTTATGTGTACTGGCATTTAATACCTTTTTTAAAACATTTTTTTTACATTTTTCATAATATATTTGTTGATATTAATAAATTGGCGCAGTTTCATAAAATGAAAAAGATCTATTTCAAATATTTTCAATACGTTGAGATGGATTGAAAAGCTAATGCTGATGTTTTAATACACAAGATCAAAAAAACATGATTCAACTATTGTGCTGCTGAATGCGCATGAATACGAGTTCAAATGCTGGTGTTGCGTCCTACATTATTTTTCAAACAAAAATTTTTTCTTACGAAACCGAATTCATGTTATATGTAAATGTAAACTGAATTTTAACTTATATAGTATAAGTATAAAGAAAAGTAATAGGAAATTATATTACTAAGTTGTGTAAACTGGTATTTACACAGTGATTTTTATGATCTTTTTTGTATTTTAACTAAAAGGATCATAAAAATTCTTTCCAATTCAAAAGTCTCTTGTCCTACATATCTTTTTCTTTTTATATATATATTGTAATATACATTTAATTTTAAGTTTAAATATTAAATTTGATTTCACAAATTTTTACAAAATAAGTTTAATAACTTTTAAGTCTAATTTAAAAAAAAATTTCCATGTAATAATTTTAGCATAAGTTTAATTATTTTAAATCAAATTTTGAAAGTGTAATGAATGAAATTTTATACATTTTAAGATAAATTTTCATTTTAACAACTTTTGAGATAAGTTTGTTAAAATTTTTCTTGTTTTATAAATAATTTTTTTTTATTATTTTAAAAATTGTAAATTTCCTGGAAAAACTCGAATTCCAGGAAATGGTCGAATCCCTTCTATTCCATATGTCTTTTCCTTTCACTTTAGAGCTGGACCATCCCATGACCTCCCAAAAACGATTTTTATTCATCTATTTATTTGACACACTTAATTTTCATAGGTTTTCCTAATTTTCTTAAAATCAATTGGATCCCCTTAAAATTTTTATTTCTTCCCCACTCATAATTTTACCCTTTAAAAAGCCATGCTAAGGCTATAATCTTCACTCTACTCGGCTTCAACGAAGATACAGTTTCTCGACTGGTCTTTAGATCAAAGTTTGCTTTTGAACAAAGATTGCGTTGAAGTAGTGTGAAAAAGGCTGCTAGGTTGATTTCTACGACTAAGGTTTGATTGACCAAAAGTTGAAACACGCTACGAGTAAGTCACTAAAACATCTTCTAATTATCTCAAAGAAAGTTTAAATTTTATATAAAAAAAAATGTTTCTAAGTTAAAATTATATCTGAAAATTAAAATCATAAGAAAGAAAATTTAAAAGTTAAACATTTTTACTTTTGTTAAAATTACAAAATACTTAATCGTTATGAAGTTTAATTGTAACTTTTTATCTTCTGTTTAGTGAGCAACCCCCGAGAATTTGACACTTTGAGAAAAAACCAAGCAAGGATCGAAGCGCGAAAGAAATATTTGTATAAAATAGATACCTTTAATCCGCCAACCGATTATTTTGAACAATACGCTGAATTGAGTATTAGCGACAAGGAAAGATTTCCCGATTATAAATCTCTCAAAAATTTTATATGTAAATTAATTAAGAAAACAAATAGGCAAAAACGCCAAATAGCTAAATTTAACCGCGAAGTACAGAAAAAGATCTTTAACACAATACCTCCTTCCCCTAAAAAACTCCAAAACTGACCCATATACGACCCTCCATTGTTAAATCGGCTAAAAGAAATCTTGCGCCTTCATTAGAGGAATTATTTGAATTGTAATCCTATGTTTATAAAATAAAATTAATGTTAAATAAATAGATTATGATTAAAATTAAAAACTACTTCTTGTTTTTCCCATAACCCCTATAAGGGAATTTGCAATATTTATAAAAAAAAGAGTAACAAAAAAAAAAAATTTAATAAATTTCAACGTTTGACGTAACATGATTAGGTATTTTTGATTGCATGTTACAGCACGCAGATAAAAGCTATTTTTTATATTTACATAAAAGGATTATATTTTGAGGTTTTTAAGTTCGGGTTTTTTTAGAATATTACTAATTAGTATTTGGAATAATATTTAAATTAAGTCTTTTAACATTATATATTATTATATTATTAGCCGGTAAACTATAGGCAAATTAAAAACCATGGTTTGCCAATGAATGCTCTAGACACTGTAAGTGGAGGAATATATTAATAATTATTAAAAAATTAACGAAATAGAAAAAAGCTAAACAAAGTTATTTAATTATTTAATTATTGAAATATTAAACTTTGATCTGCATTCTATTAATTAAATCATATAAACCCTTGGATTTAATTGGATTTAAACAAAAATTCTTACGCGGTCATTCATTGGATCTTTTACATTAATTATAAATATTAACAGAAAAACATTTGTAAATGCACAAATATTTTTAAATAAACATTTAAAAACTTTTGCTTTTATTTAACTTAATTTAATAACTATAAGAAATTGAAAAATCCTCTAAAAAGTATCATGAAAATAAAACATCCTCTAAAAAGAATAAATTAAAAATTAATCAATACAAAATTAATGTTCAATAAAAGCGTGGTGCAATTTTATATTACTATGTTTAAAATTAAAAATTACTCATCATAATAATTTCTTTAATCTCGTTTTGGGGTCATACAGAAAATAAATCTCACAAATTAAAAAATTCGTATTTATTGTAAAGCTGTCAAAATGCTTTTAATCAAATTATCATGAGTTTTTAAGTTATTTGTTATTTTCATGGAGATATCATAATTCAAAAATTTTAGCAGCACTGAATAAAATTTTGACAAAGTCTTACGTAAATTTTAAAATTAAATCAAAGTATTTATTTATCCAAGAACTATTCAGAAAAAAGTTGATTTTATATTATTTTTGTTGAGTAATCACAATTTGTGGGAACACAACGTTTGGTGAACGTATGTCGGACGTACGAATGAACGTTGCATGGAAGTTTGTATAACGTACAACTGTTCGCTTTCTAGGGATGTAAAATGTTTATAAGATGTTATTGAGAAGTTCATTTAATGTCTGAAAAACGTTTGAAACGTTCATAAAACCTTCAGGGAACGTTCACTAGAAGTTTATTAAACGTTAATTGAATGTTTACAAAGTTTAGTAAAAGTTCTATAAACGTTCGCTAAACATCGATTGAACGTTTAGCAAACGTTCATGTAGAGTTTATTAAACGTTCCATGAATGTTTAGTAAAAGTTTGTCAAAGTTTGCTAAACGTTTGTTAAATTTTTGATAAACATTAATTGTATTTTGAAAAATCAAACTACTCAACCTACCTGCTGTAATAGAATTCGAACTCATAACTTTGAGAGTACAAAGCCAAAGGTGTTACCACTTGGCCATTGCATTCAAACATTATGAAGAAATTTTGAACTTACTTGAAGTATGTTTTAAACGTTTAATAAATGAACGTTTAGTAAATGTTTCTTTAACTTTTGATACGTTTATTAAACGTTTGATAAACACTTAATGGATGTTTAGCGAACGTTTTCTAAATGTTTATAGGACTTTTACTAAACTTTATAAACGTTCAACTAACGTTTGATAAACTTCTAGTGAACGTTCCTTGAAGGTTTTAAACGTGTTTCAAACATTAAATGAACTCCTTAATAACATCTTATAAACTTTTTACATCCTTAGAAAGCGGACAATTGTACGTTTTACAAACTTCCGTGTAACGTTCATTCGTACGTTCGAGAAACGTTCATCAAACATTGTGTTCCCACGGGGTTGTCAAAAAAATTTTTAATTGCAATAACTCGATGAAAATAACAAACAATCTATTAAAATTATTTTCTAGAAAGAAAAGGGTTCAAACTTTTATTTGCACTGGGTTTTAGGTTCCATAAGCATATAAATTAGCTTTTTTTTAATTTTTTCAGAACAGTATAACTCAAAAAAAGAATCAAATACATTTAATTTCAATCAAAAAGTCGGAAAGTTTATTGTTTTAGTTTTCCAAAGCTCTAATTAGAATTGCTTTTTTATTGATTATTCATAAATTTATATCACTTTGAAACATGAGTATTTTTCAAAAGTATGTTCACGAACTTTTTGCGGGTATTGTAGGTAGAAACCAACTGAAGTAGAAATTTACAAATCAAGAAAAAGTTTTTATGTGGATATTACACCTGGTTGAAAATGTATAAAAAACGTCCTCATCATGTATAGAAAAATAATAAAGCTGTTTATTTTATAATTGAACTTTCGGATTTCAAAAGGGGACTTATGCTCGAAAGTGAAAGTTTTGGCAAAAATGTTAGTTGACACCATACGTAAGGTTTGGATTAAAATATTATTAAAACGATAGTTCAGATAGTATAAGTGTAAGCGAGGAAGTTGTTCCTTATGATCCAAAGAACATTTATGCCATATATGAATAACTTCTGTATTGTAGTATTAAAAATATAGTCATTTATTTATTGTCAACACAGTTTTTCGAAATGACGACTGGCGATGACAGATGCGTGACCTGTTGAAATCCGGAGGTTCAATTGTGAAAATTTATTATAATATATATATAAAAACTGTAAATAAATTAAAGAAAGTTTATGAAGCATTTTTGCTATAAATTACATTTTAAAAAGAGCAATATAAAAATGCACCACGTTTTTATTTAATATGTATTCGAAACTATTAGGTTAAAATTAATTATTTTATTATAACATTTTATAAAGAACAGTTTGTTTATATTAACCCTTTGACTCTGTTTTATTATAAAACCGTATTATAAACAAAAGTAACAACGCCTAGCGTTGTACTATTAAAACATTATTAATTAAAATTTGTTTAAAAAACTGATTATTTATTACGTCAAATGAGTAATTAAATTTCTTTCGTAATGCAATTAATGAACTTCGACATATTCAAGTTGATATATTTTGATCTTATTTTTTTACAACTGTTATATGTATATTTGATATGTAAATTATATCAGATTTATTCAAGAGAAACAACTCAAATAAAAATTGGTTATAAATAAACTAGATTATGTAAAAACTAATTGTTAACTTTGTTAATTCTGGTTTTCTATTTGAAACTTTATTCGTGTAAAAATTTAATACTACTTTTCTTGATTATAGAAATTAGGAAAATGTAAACAGAAAGTATTATAAATCACTCTTTCTTTGCTGACAAAATAAAGAATTTAATTTTGATAATTTTCCTTATTTACAGATTTCCAGAGCAGGGTACAAACATGTTTGCTAAATTCAAAGGTAGCGGTGGAGCCGCACCTCATGTTTTGGAGTCAAATCCTATTTGGCACCACTATGAAGGTGGCAAGCAGATAGCAACAGCCGGTCCAGAGAATATCTGGAAAATTCTCGAGGGTTATAGTAAACATGACGGAAAGGTGAAATATATTTGATTTTTCAATGCAATGTTAAAATTATGTTTGCTAAATATACTTTTACAATGATAAAACATTTAAATTTAATTATTAAAAAATTTAATATGTGGGGTTAAAACTATTTTTTTTCCTTTACTGTTTAATTAAAAGTATTAACAGTGATTTTGATTATTATAAACATTTGTTAAAAAACTGAAATTTGTAACCATTATATTAATACAAAAATGATTTTTTAGAAGGTATCCATTTTTTTATTTGACAAACGTTCAGTGGAAAAAATTCACAAACCAAAAAGAAAAGAAACCATAACAGAAGCTCTTAAAACTGGAATACGGCAAATGGAACAAAGTAGACATCCGAAAATTTTACAAGTGAGTCACAGTTTTACATTTTATCTATACAAACTTAATTTAACTTTCATTCCGACATTTAATATAGGAATGGATTATTTTATTTCACCTATTAATTTTTAAAATTATTTATTTCTTATAATACATTTTCACAGAATTAAAAATCAAATTGAAACAAAGTCGTATAAGATATTATATATTTTAAGTCTATAAATATTTTCAATATAAAGTTTAAATTTGCTATACTAATTTGGAAATATTATTAAAAAGTATACAT
>JABFPM010004333.1:0-12812 GCA_022817325.1 Idris sp. 1 HC-2018 | reverse complement strand
TAAGAATTTTATTTAAATATATAACCGTGAAATGTTACCTGAGATTATCGGCGATCATTTTTGTCAATGGATAGTTAGTGTGTAGTTCAGAGAGAATATGAAAGATGGAGTTACTGCAACCTATTTTGCTGAATAATATATCTATATATGCGTATTTTCAAAAACTTATACATTTATTTTTTTACTAACATACAAAGTTATTAGATTGAAATATTATTATAAAATGATTAAAAGAAATTGAAATTATTTAAAATATTTTTTTTGTTAAAATTATAAAAGACATGTCAATGAATTTTATTACATACTATTCCAAATACTTTTATATCATTAGTAACATAAAACATTTTTAGATTTATTATTAGAGTAAAAGCTTAGAACAAAACAATTTTTACCCTAAATCTGAATGCGATACTTGAATTAAATCTTATTATTAGGTTAAATTATTTTTTAATAAATAACTATCGAGTTAACACATAACTTTACAATAATATTTTTATCTACAAATAACATTTAAAATGCAAAAATTCTAATACACTGAATCAAGTGAATTTCCCTTGAAATAAGTCAAATATACTTGATTTAAATAGATGATATACTTCAATATGTCTGATCATATTTATCACTTCATTCAAGTATATTTTATTTGAAAACTATTTTTTCAGTGTATATGTACGTTTTATAAACTATAAAAAAGTCTTAAATACCTAAAATTGCTAAATTTAAGTTCCACTTGATAAATAAGTTGGATTCTGTAAATGTATGTAAATAATATAATATTACAATTTCACAGAAATATAGGTTTTTTAAAAGCATTTATATGCAAAAAGTTAACACTGTTTAAAATTGAAACGAAGCGTCAGTAAACTATTCACGCAAAATAAGTTGTTCAAGTCAAAATTAGTCGACTTTATTTTTGTTTTACTTTTTTTTACTAAGCTTTACAGAATTTAATTAAAAAACTATATATAATTAAATTATGTGAAAAAAATTCAATGAAGTAGAATTTTGAATGTTATTTTTCAAAGCGAAACGACCCTCCAGTAATTTAAAAAATGTAGTGAATTTATAAAATTTCTAGAGTGTATTCTAAAATTAAGAAATACATATAAAATTAGTAGTTTTACCTTTCGAATAATTTTCATCTTTCAGGACCCTATCTTATAACGTTTTATTTCTGTAGTATTTAATAGAAAACCAATTTTATAATTTTTGACTAGTATGAAGAAAATTAAAAAAATTAATATAGTTGAATTTTTGAATATTAATATATTTAATGTGATAGCCGTTTCTTTTTTGTTTTCGAAATCAAGTGCAGAGTGAACATGATTTTTAGTATTACATCTTTGTCGCTCGTAATTCTTAGCGTAGTTAAGCGACTTTTCTTTAAAATATATAAAAATTTACATATTTGAAATTAATAAAATTTAAATTTGTTGGAGTAATTAAATATTTTTTTTGCACATGTGGTACGAAATTCTTAAATATTAAATCTTTATAAATCGAAATGAAAGTAAATTTTTCTGAAATTGTATATTAAAATAACCAACTGATAATTGTTACTCACAGCCTAATCATTTTTATTCCAACTCGAGAGTTACAATGATCAATTGATAATTTTTTATAACAATACTAAGCTTCATATTTTATTTTCCTTATTTTTCAACCGAACAAACAAGAAAATATAGAATAAAATACATTATTATTAAAAATTAATAGTAATTAAAGTTTATATAAAAAATGATTATTTTTGACGAACATACGCAAACATCTCATTCTATAGTGACATCTTCAATAAAACTTACGTGTATACTTTTATACTACTTCACATGGCTAAGTTCAGTGTAAGCTAAAACGTCAGTTCAATAAAAAGTAATATTTAATATTTAAAATAACATTTCTAAGTCTGTCAACAAACTACTGTCAAATCAAAAATAAAAAATGCTTGACATTATTTTTCAGTTTTTAAATATGCAATACTGTTAATGAGACCTTCTTTTGAATTTCAGATACAAAAATGATGAAATGTCATAATTATTTTATGATATTTTTTTCAAAAATGTAAAAATAATTGATTATTTTTAGTTCACTTGATATATATTATATTATAAATTTATCAAGTTAAAATATGAAACAATCACAATGCAAGCAAGTAAAATATATTTGAATGTATTTGCGATGGAAAAAGAAAACAAGTAGAATTGCAAAAGGCATGACGAATTTCGGTCCATCGTTGGTTAATCCGAGTGCGGATAATTCCCTCTGCCATAGCGATATCTGTATGACGTGTTCAAAGGTAGAATACGCTATCGCCTTGCAGATATACCATGCAAAGCACTCAAAGATGTATACGACAGTAACTTTGCTTGCACGCGCATTTCATAGTGAATGCGAATCGCGAAGTCGGCGAACACGAGAAGCTTCGTTGCGCGGTTTATTATCATTTTATTCAGATGTACCTTGGCGTCCTGCGTTATGCCGCACACTACGTACAATTTTCAACCTTCGACCGTGCGCGATGCGAAATTTAAGATTTCCGTCGACGTACCGAGCCATAAATTCGTACATTTACAACTTTTTTTCTTGCGGTTGTAACAATTTATATTTCATTTCATTGTGACTAATTTTTATATAACCACATTACTGTGATATTTTTTATGTGTACAGAATTTTCTTGTAAAGTATATATTACGTATTATATTTCAAATGTTACATGTTATAAAATGAAAATTAAAATTGACACTAATTTTGTATCGTAAAATATACGATTTTCTCCATCAAATTGAACGGTTCCACAGGGACATACATGCACACTTTATGTATGAACAAACGCTTTCTCATCTCGCGCTCTGTGCCGTGTCCAATCGCGATAATGCTATTATGCGAATTCACAATTTGCATATTTCAAATACTGGTACACAGGAAAGCATAAACAACTCTGATGGAACTGGGTTTCCTGGGAAGATGAGTTATACACGCAAAAGATTTACGAAACGCCGTTTACCACGAATTTTGTTCGTTTTCAACTGTGTGTGTACTGCGCAACATTTATCACTTGGGACGATATTTAACGGGAACGCATTTTGATAGAAATGGAGAAACAAAAAATGCGAAAGATTCACAGGTGGAGAAAAAAAGAACATATCAAATGTTAATTCTCATGTATGTCGTGTACTTCAGCAGGGATCCATTCTCGGATTCTTGTATGTCAATTCGAATTAAAGAATAGTTGAATCAAGAAGGTGAAAGATTCGCGGAATAATAGGTGAAGTTAAAAATGATGATCAAAAATAAACAGTCAAACGTTTCTTGAAGATATTTTTTCAAAAAGAAAACAACTTTTAGACAAGTTTGGTAATTGTCATTATTATTTAAAATGTATAATTACAACAAAAAATATAGAATATTTTTTTTGTAAATCGATATACAATCTATTTATAAAAGGTTGAAGCTTGTGGAATATTTATTGTCCTCGATATGGGTGAAAGACCTATCGTAGACTTGGGAAAAAGAATAGATGGATGTCGTGGAGGCAAACGAGGTGGCAGTTGATGGGTGTAAACGTAAGATAGGATCTCATGTTGTTCTCACCATGAGTCTGTGCCGGCGACTCACAGTTTTGTTTCACCATCTCGCCTGTGTTATTTAATTTCGAGACAAAGAAAAATTGACCAGCCAGTCACTTTTCAAGCGTGGAAACTGGTCGTCGCATTCCCGAATTAATGACAGCCCTTGGGCAAGCTGATAGAAAAATCCAACCGACTTCTACCCAGTTCTCTCTGCTGGTTGCTCTTAACAAGTGCATTATCGATAACTCGTAAGCCGATGTGCACCTGCCACTAATTCTCAGCAAAGATTGGAAAACGAGATTTGAGGTAACGCAAAAGAGCTAAAAGCTATAAGTCGCACGACGGGATATCTTGTTGGCAACCCTACTTACAACGAGAAATCAATTTATTATATTTCAACTTAAGCCTAGGCAAACATTTCTATGACTTTAGTCAGAAAAATTTGTTCTGAGAAAAAGCAAACTCTTAATGACAATAAGAGAACATACGCCGTTAGAAATTGCACACAGCAGACGAAAGTATTTATGATTTTGGGTTGAAGAATTTTTCAGACTTGTGATAGAATATTTGTTTTGAGATTGTTCCAGGAACACTGTAAGACGACAATTCATCAAAAACAAATGGTAAAACAATTTTGACTTTGCCGAATGAAAAAAATGCCGAACATTTTATCGATAACTTTTGATTGATTTATCGATAACTTCTCGAGTCTGAGACAGTTTCATTAGGAGGCATTTCAGCATACCTGATAATTAAAAACACGTTTGTAGATGGACCTATGATAACGATCTGCTGCTTGAAAAATGGCCGGCATCGAGTTTTGCGTCGTAAACACCGAAATCAATTCTTATGTAACGCGGCGTTCTCGGCTCTCTCTCTCCCTCTCTCTCTTGTCAGTTGTTTCCACTCTTCTACAAATTAATTCTCTTAAACTATCGCTATCTGGCCACCTGATCGGGGCCATTTTGGAAAAATTTTCTCGAAAACTCGTCTTGTTCCTTTACACCTTTTAAAATCATTAATTTATTCATTCAATCGCCTTTTTCCCTTTATTTATCGGACTTGCCAATAATTTATGTGCTACTACAAAGCACCGCTATCCGCATCATCAATGTCCGCTACTAGATTCGGTTGATCGAGCTTTCTTTCCCGATGACAGAAAATATTTACAACACCCAACACCGTGACGACACCGTATCTTTAGAATAATCAGAAAAACTCGATTCCTGTTTTAAAAAACTATTTGACTAATATCTTTTTCTGAAATAGATCTGAAAATACTTCATTTATTTTAATTTATTTTCTACGCATTATTATATATAATGATAAATTATCTTTAAAAGTACAATTTCTAATTCAAACATGTATAACCTAGTTGTAAATATTTAAGTCCCGTTGCAGTTTAAAAAGCAATTACAAAAAAGAATTATTTATGAGATGTTCATAGACTGCTTTATTTTCTTATTATTGTATCTTTCAACAGAAACTTATTGAAAGACGATTTAGTCAGAAAGAAGCAGCAGGTACTACTGCAAATTTGACAGGTGAATGATACATTTACGTAGAACAGGTTGACACTTTTTGAAAAATGCTGCCTAACTATAGACGCATCTCAAGGTGCCGCAGTCAATTTTGAATAGATAGAACGCTGCTGGATAAAAGGTATCATAGATTTTCGATGATATATGGTTGACGTCAAACAGTTGACTTTCAATGGAACCTGCTGCCGAATGTCAAAAGCAATTTTCTACGCTAAGAAAAATGTTGAGAGTTTAACGCTCTCAGGTAAAGAGACTTAGAATGATAAGTTTTGTACATTTGTATGCTTTCTAAAGTGGTGCAATTAAACCATAGATTCTTTTGTTCAATGCAGAAAAAAACTAAAAACCAATACTAATAAAATGAGATGACAAAATTTTCTTTCACATTTTCAGTCGGTGAGCTTCAAAGCCGAAAAAAGTGGCCGCAAACCAACAAAATAATAAGCACCTTTTAAACTAAAAAAAAAGTAAGCCTAATTATTCTTGCTCGCGGTGTCTCGCTCTTTGAAAGTGATTCGGGGCCACAACTGTCTTCATTATCCGGTGTTTTTTAGCTTCATTGACAATGGTAATAGCGAATAAAGAAGGAACCCAGCCAGTTAGGGTTGCGATCGGAGAGCTTGTTTTTGGGATTTAGTCGTGTATGAGATTGTGTTGAGAGTTGCCGAGCGAAGATCGAGAGGGACCCCCTGCTGGGGTATCGGTTACGCTTAAAACACATTTAAGGCTCTTCTACGGGCGAGTCAGTCTGGGACTTACGAGGTCCGCGGCGGGTCTAACGGTGGCGCCAGCCAGATCCATATCTCGTTGCGAGGTCTCGGCGAGCGAGACGGAAACAGGACCAAGCGACACACACACACGAGTCCCAAGCACACGGCCCATCAAAGATAACATCTAATTTCGAGTCGGCCCCTGCTCGTGTACGCTTCCATGTATAACCAACTGTTTGCAAGTGTCGCGTCGAAGACATTTTCTTATGAGACACCGGCTCGTAATATCACGCTGAAAAACATCCCACCTTTGACAGCTAATCGACTCTTGTATTATTCACGTCTTTAAGATAATTTATACCAGACAAAAAAAATGTCGACCATTAATTTCAGTTATTTTATTAGTTTTCAATCATAATTTGATATAATATATAAATAAAGTTGAGATTTTTAATAGTTGACTTTTCCAGTTAAACATTGATGTGATCTTTTGCATGTTCACAAAATTTTTTTCGTCAGAATTCGCTGTCCGTTCGGTTTATGTTTGCGCGCTTTTTTGAAAGATTCACCGCCAGGTTTATCGAGTTGCTCGCACGTGAAACAGAGCTGTCTGATAGCCTTTTGTATAACGCGCTTTTTCTACATTGTTAAGCAACGAGAACAATTTCAGATAGCCATAATCTAGCCGAGCGATCGATCGAAGTCTGGATTAAATACCTGTTTGGATAGCACTCGTGACAAGCGGCCTGATGAGAAATGACACGCAACAACTAAACCAGGATCAACCGGCTCGCGAATCTAATCCACTTTCACTCCTTAACGCGGTGCCGCAAAGCCGAATCGCCGATTATCTCTAAAAGCTCTTGCCGACATAACTTATCGGCACTTTGGCTCGTGAATTGTTTTCAAAAAGAAACGAAAGAGAACAAAAATTGCCAAACTAGTTACATCTGATATATATTATAAAGTTTCTCTGCTCTTTAAGAATATTTATGTCGAAAAAAGTAAGTACGTTTCGTATTTTAGACTCGAATCGACATAGTTCGTAAGTAAAATCGTATGTTGGATTTTGCAATTTATAGTACACTGTAAATAATCCGATGTCAAATTTAACATTAAATAGTGCCTATAAATTTCTATCGATTTGGTGTAAAAGGGTAAACTGGCTTGGTGTCAAAATCGCAGAATAAACCAATTTAAATTTGCCACTAAAAGATTTGTGATTGTATGATAAGTTCAAAATTTATACTCTAAAGTAATTCTTTTTTGAGTTTAATAATATATATCTCTCAGTAACTGTTTAAATGTTAAATGTTTGCATTTAAATCAAATGTTAACAAAAGTAAGTTAACCAAGTGACAGTGAAGTCAAAGTTGTGACATTATAAATATTGATGGAATGATATTTAATATAAAAATTTTCATTAAATCTATAAAATACTTAAATATTAATTACAGTTTTCTTTAATTGTTGTACACATTTAATAACATTAATGTTTAAAAACGTGTTCATAAATTGGTTTACACTTCAGCAAGTGTACATTTAACACTGTTTAGTGTAAAACTTTTACACCGGCTACTTTACACTTTACCTAATGAACACTTTACACAAATCATTTTGCACTGTGTAAAAAAATGAGGTATGAAATTCGGATGTACTAGTTACACGTAAGAACTTAAAATTTTCTTAATATATTAAGCTTTTTGGAAATATGAGTTTATTGTTTATAAACTTTTAGATGCTAGTGTTTAGCCCTGAGAAAAAATGCTCAGCAAATCGATAAATTCTTATGCTTGACTAATCAAGAATTTCATAATTTTAAGACTTTCACAAAATTTTAAGAATTTCACAAAATTAAGACAACAATTTTAAACTATTTTGTTGCCAAGAACATCATCCTATTCTCCAGTGTACATAATTTTTCAATAAACAGCACAAATTTGAATAAGAGAATCTCAATTTTGAATATATGATTTAAAAGACGGAACTTAAAGTTTAAAAACAGCTTAAAAAAGTATGTAATATTAATTTTAATATTAATTGTATGTAGCTATTCCATTCAGAAATGATAAACATTTGTTAACACTCACACAATTTTTCAATTTTTCTCACGTAGTGTTTTTTATGTAAATAAAGTTGATAGTTATTAATGATTAATTTATGCATTCTAAAATTCAATTACCATGGTAAACTACAGTTAACATTAACTAATAATAAGTTAACAATTAGTTAAAAATCAAATATAACGCTTTAGCGCATAAAACATGCCTCGAATACTCGTGCGGCCGAGTCCTCGAGCCAAGTAGTGTGTAAAAAAAAAGTAATATTTTTCTATGTACTTGAGATCACCATGTTTGGAAACGTTATTTGAAAATAGATAATAAATAATTTTGCTTTATTTTGGTTTATCCCTAAAAGCACCGATTGTGTAACAAACGTACCCCAACGCTCCTTGAAATCTATGGAATGTTTAAATAATTTTAAGAAAAACTTGTTTAAAACCCCATATATCAGATATAAATAAACAACATTCTAATGTTTGTTCTAATTTTTATAATAATTTTTTGATAATAATAATTTGGCCCTCATGCATTACTCCGAGTGCCCCTATAAATATAATCAATAAAAATGACAGAAAAACTAATAAAGGCCTTCTTTTCGTTTTAAATTATATATTAAACAAATTTTATATTTAATATATAAAATAATGTTTTAAATAAAAAATGTATTGATACACACGTTTATTTGTGATTTTTTCCATTTCATTTTTTTATTTCTTTCAATTTTTTATGTTTCATTCAGAAAAATATCTTTTTAGTTGAAAACTTTCTCTTTTGGCTCAAAAAAATATGCTATTTAATACGAAATGAATTTTGTCAAATAGAAATCATTTTCGTTGAAAAGGAACATCTTTTTCTTTTAAAACCTTTTGATACAAAATGAGTTGCGTTTTGAATCAAAAGGATAGCTTTTTGAATGTACAAAAAAACTACTTGATAGCATATAATAGACATAACCTAAAATAGTGACAGTTATCATGAACCATAAGTGAACATGAAATATTCCAAATGAATAAAAAAATTAAGTTTAAGATTGATTTAGAAAAATTTCTGTATAATTTAGGTATTTTAATCTTTTCATATTTTTTATAGTTTGTATTTATGCAATAAAGTTGTTTTAAAGCTATTTGCATTTTGAGGCAAAACGACTCCTTTTGATACAAAAGGCAGTTATTTTTTTCTGTCAAAAGAAATTAATTTTCAAACAAACAATCCTTCATTTATCCAAAAGGATTGCATTCAAAAAGAATAACGTTTTGGCACAAAAAGATAGTTTTCAGAGTGTATATAAGAGTAAATATAATTGTTGAAGGATTGATTAAAACGAGTATATCCCCATAAAAAAATTTCACATGTAAATTTCACAAGAATTTCCACATGAATTTCCGTGAAAATTTGAAACATAGTCGCATTGCAGTGTTACCAACGCAATTTTTTGATTAAGAAAGCATCTCACATGTGACCGTTTAAGAAGGTGAGTCGGTGAGTGATATGCAGCGAGCTAAATTTGCATTATAAATAAAGGAAATTATTTTCGATTTTTTTCGAAGAACTTTATTATTAATTTAATTTATTTTTAATGAAAATGTCCCATAATTAGACTCACAAATCATGTCGAGTTTAAAGTGAGGTTAATTTGTAGATGTTCAAAACTCACTGGTTTTTTGAAGAAATATTCACACTTATTTTCAAAATTATAGACTAATAATTTTACATTATTTTTGATATTAATGATTAATTAATTATGTATTATAAATTATTTAGAGACCAAAAATTGTTCACTTAAATTTATTATTGAAATTTTGCTTAAAAAACTCATTTGTTTTCTACAAATAAGAGGATAAAAGAATTTTGCTCCATAATCGAATGTTCAATTACTGATTATATAAACCTATTAATTGCAAATTTCAAAATAACGTTTACAAATTCTTGAAACAATAGTAGTCAGTAACAAAATGAAAGTGATGTGGAATTTCCATGAGAAATTTCCACATGTTTTTTTATTTCCAAATTTGTTTCAAATTTCCACGGAAATTCATGTGGAAATTCCTTGTAGAATTTTTTATGGGGATACATCTTAAAGACCAGAAAATCTCAAATATCTGCAAAATCCCTTAGAGAAACTTAAAATTAGAAGTAAATTAAAAAAAGTTATGAATATTTTTTTAAAAATAGCCCAATTTATGATTTTTTCATGTTATTTTTTACTTAGGTTAATTTTTCGGCATCATAAAAGAAATTAAGCTTATTATAAATATTTTAAACACATTCTTCAAATACCACCTATTAAAATTGCTTTTTCAAGATAATAAAAATTGAGGTACATTTGTTATCGAGTCGGTGCTTTATGTTAAGAAAAAATAAGATGGTGCTACTACAGGATTAAATCTGGTTGCTCTGCGAAGCATAGAACATAAATTTTTTTAAAAAATTCTTTTTTTTGTTAATAATATAAACAAAGTTTTAATTAATTTTTGTATTTTTAATTAAAAAGGTTTATTTTTTTCTTCAAAAATCACCTATGAAAAATGAATTTAATTACATTAAAGTAGTTACATTCAAATTTATTATTTAAGTTGATTAAGAGGTAGAGGTCGAGTGGGTAGTAATCTTTCAACTACTAATAATCAAAATTTTCGAAATATCCAACGATTGATTGTGTTTAATCATTTCATTGATACGCTGTCAAACTTTCAAGCATTTATCTCTAAAATTGATAAAATTTAAGCATGTTTTCTGAAAAGAATTTTTTAAAAATTTGTTCGAAAAAATCAAAAACTGTCCAAAACATATTTTAAATTCATGCTTCAGTGGTTCACGATATGTCAAATTAGTGATAGAAAATGTATATGAATTATATATATATTCGAAAATATTATAATTTATTTATTTTGTCTTCAATTTTTCATCGGTATAAACTCAATCAAAATCAAATAATTTTCACTTTCGCCGACTCTTAAACATGTAAAAATGCTGTCGATATACGTACATTCATGAAAAACAAAGTTAATACAAAAATTACTAACGCTTTTCAGCACATTTTGTTTTTAAAGCTGACAAATTAAGAGTACAATTTCCATTATATGTTTTTTTAGGATAGGAGATGGTGTATTTTTCAGCTATAAGATAGAATTGACAGAATTAGATGAAAATGTTCAATTATATGTATTAGGAGTAGTAATTTGAAAATTCGTGCCCTAACTGAAAATTGGCATATTTGTTTAAAAAACCTCACCTTTTAGAAGGTATTTCGTTTAAATTTTCATAATTTTATTATTTTTGATCAAGGGGATGTTTTTGGAGTCCAAGTATTTTTGGGGTAGTTTTAAGGGGGTTGTTTTTTGGAGAGAAGAAGGAGAGTGAAAAGGATACTTTTATTAATATTTTCTTTTGCACAAACTTCCCTCGTAGTAATTTTGACCGGAATCCGAAGGTGACGAACGGGCCGTGCTTGGCTCGATGGGTAAATGTCAATGGTGGTCAGCTTATAGCATCAGCCAAGGCAGAAGCAACCGTTGGCGTAGACATAACCCACGCTTGGCTCAGAAACTCAATATTTTTTTAAATAACTAAAACTTTTTACTGATCCGCAAATGTCAAACTATGTACATTCAATGCAAAATTATTAGTTGAAAATTTATTATTGTATTACGGTTAGACTTAACCTAGTACACGATTGGCCCAATCCTGACCCACGCTTGGCTCAATGTTGAGTAAATTTAATTAAAAAAATCACCCTCACAAAAACTACCTCTTATTCAAAAATAATTAAATTGTAAAAATGTAGATGAAATAAATGTCAAATGTGAGATTTATTAAACAAATATGCCAATTTTTTGTTAAAGCATACATTTTCAAAACCTTAGGAGTTGAAAATATACAGCTAAAAAAGTTTAACTATCTCTAAAAACTATTCTTTATAAAAATATTTGTATGCCATTGAATTTGCAACGGCAAAATATATATACAATTAATTACAAATTTTCATCTAATTCTGTCAATTCTATCTTATAGCTAAAAAGTACACCATCTCTTATCCTTAATATGACTTCCATGTTATACTAAAGAGATAATAACAACAATAATACCAACAACAAATTAAGTCAGAGATTTAAAATATTTTTTCATATGTAAATACAAATCAAATTTTGTGGAAAATGTCTCTCCGCAAGAAAAATTTATAACAATTTTGCCACGGAAACTCTGATAATACTCGAGAACATCGAAAAGTTGGTGGATTTTTAATTTTCGGTTTTAGTGGTATTAAAATTTGAGCTAAAGTACGATTTTTATTGTATTCAGTAAAAGATCTTCTGATGCTACTTGATGGAATGTTACAAATTTAAAAGTTTCTCTTTATCATGTTGGTACATATATCTTTGTTTTGTAAATTTTTTTCTACAGTTTTCATTGCGCATTTTTCCTTTGACGTTTTTGCTATTTGAGTTCACTAAAGATTCGAATGTTTTATTGCAAACTAAACATTTACTTTAACAGGTTTTACGAACATGTCTGTTCATCGTCCACGTATGTCTGAATTTCGCGTTACAATATTTACATTTGTATTGTTTTTCTTCAGTATGTATAAGAGTATGTCGTCATGAAGCTCAAAATACGTGTTTGATGTGAGGATTATTACTAATTTTCATAACATCTCTTAAATTTCAAATACACATATTAAACATTAAATACAACTGTAGGGTCAATCGGAGTAATTGCGACGGAAAAAAGCATAGTTGACATTGCAACTAATCTAAAATCTTTAATTTTCATTATTTTTATTCGCTTTTTTTAAACACTTGTATAAAGTCATTAAATATTAGCAACTGTAAAAAAACAACTAAAATTATTAAATTTGACAGAATTATAAGCAATTTACTAACCTGTGCGTAGCCATCACTATTACCCCAGTGTACGGGGTAATGTGTGACGGGC
>JABFPM010004332.1:0-12812 GCA_022817325.1 Idris sp. 1 HC-2018 | reverse complement strand
TGTTAACAATGGTGGAAATTATTCATAATTTGAGTAAGTTAGTTTGATAAACTTAAAGAGGAGGTAGGTATTCATCAGAACGTGTCGCGGTGCGTATCTCGGAAGGAAGAGACTATAAATATGTCGCAAAGACACCGCCCAGGGGTTTAGTTACATATACCGCACCCCCGACATCATCTGCATATCCAAAGCTCGAGTTTAAGTACAAGTCTGACCGAGCAACTTTTTCATTATATGATATTCAAAATTTTCATAACTTTTTCTTCTTCCTCTGAGTTACACAAATGTATATCTACGTCACGGGATAGCATTGTTTTAATCTGATAAAATCTAAAAAAAAAAAGGAATTATTTTAACTAACAAATGTTGAAAATATGATTTTAAAACAAAAGTTCTGTGCTTGAATATTTTATTGCAGTGGATTTTTATAGAAATACTTAAAGCGTGAACTATTTTCAATTATATAATTACTGGCTCCTTTTTTAATTAAATTGCACTGTACTAATTTATTAGCTGTCGCGTTATATGCCACGTAATTGCAATAGATAATAAAATGTAAATTCATTAATGTAATATATATCAATTAATTTACAAGAAACGAAGTTTATCAGTTATTAATTAAATAGTGTACTTGACGAAAATACGGAGCGAACGTTTCAATTAAAGTAATTATTTATTTAACGTTTAATTAGTAATACTCTTGAATTTTGATGAACTACTGCATTTACTTTGCATATAGCGTGTCCTCCAATTATCATTATGATTCACGAAATTAAATTTTATCAGAGCGAATGTATGACGAGATAATAGAATTGGAATTACTTCTTGTCCTGTGTTTTATCTTTATTATAATAATGTTTTATTTAAATTTAATTATAACAAATTTATAAAAACCTTTTTTGTTGTTGCTAAGAAAAAAGGATAATGAAATTAAGGTATCATATAAAGTGCTATAATTATACTGAATTCGCGGTTTCAAGAATAAGCTGTAATATATTTTATTTTTTTAAAACCATTTTTCAACAATTATACCGACGATTCAGTTATATTGTATTCACGACTTTTCCAATAAAAAATGCATTTAAATTTAGAACTTAAAAAGTGATAAATTATTGTTATATAGAAGGATAGTTTTTTTGCTTAAAATAGACTGCTATAAAAGTTTATAAATTTAAAATCCTCTGAAAGTTGAATTTTACATTAAATAATGTAGATTTAGAATTATAAAAAAAATTTTATTTAAATCTTGCCTTTTCTTTTCAATAAAAGCCAGAAATGATCTATTCATAGTTGGTGTAGTTTTAAACAAACATAAAATGGGCATAAAAATGACGAAAATAATGAAAAAAATGAAACGAAAGTTTATTCAGTATCGATTTGTTCAATTAAATTATTTGCATCGACAAACGTACTCGTTTGTATCCCCGCTCACCCCCAATTGACTCTCTACCGCGGGGTAACAAACCGAGGCAATTAACAATCAATCACAGGTGTCTCTCGCGTCATTGAAATGACGTCAAACATTGTATTTGTGTGATTGTCCATTTATTCCTGTCTCTCGCTTGTCACCTGACAAATTGCAGTTACCCCGCCGTTTCCTTTTGCTTCTATTTCCACAGGTCTGTTACCGCACTTCACGCATTTTCCTGTCAATCACCAACGAGTCGTTAAATCGTGATATTAATTAGCGACGCTCTTCTGGGTATCGTAATCGGTAATTGCAATTCTCTCACCGAAGAAAAATGATGACTCCACTATTGCTGGACCAACCAAACCCGTTTTGTGTAAACGGACAAATCTGTGCTAACAATGTTTTCACGTACATATGCATTGTGTGAAAAAATGGTTTATGTGAAATACAAAAGATGAAATATTTTACGAAGAGGTGGGACTGTTAAACAATTTATTGTATAAAGGATGATTATACTTTAATAGCCCATTAGATAAATAACTTGGAATATTATATTTAATAGCAGAAAATTATTTATTAGAATAATTTAAATAAAACTGTGGAAAGTTTGGGCAAAATTAGTTATAAAACTGTTTAACTTATATGCGTTGATGACAAGCGGAATAAGAGCGCTGATGATGCTCATAGGAGACAATTTATTTCAGACGAATTTGACACTGCAGGTCAGTTAAATGGTTGACGATGCGGGACCGTGTTGTTTCGCATGCAAATTCGTTATATTGTTATAGCGCGGAGAGGAGTAAGGTTTTCATGCAAAGAGACAGAGCACCTGACATAGAAGAGTGGACCTGTGTAAACGGTCATATTCCTTGCCCGTAGTCGACTTAATTTCATTTCTCCCCTTTTAATTACTGCCAATTACCCTTTCGCACACGAATTATGTCATTTTGCCGTTTCTCGCTGCCTTGCTGGGTATTTAATTTTCGTCCCCTGTCGTCCACTTGACTTTAAATACATGCGTGAAGACATCAAAATAATTCGCGCAAGTCCTTGGTGGGGTCGTTGTTCACGACAAAGTTGTACTTGTCATTTTTATTGCAAAAAACGAAACACAATTTCACTTCAATTACAGTTCAATTTAATATTTCAGTTTTGATATTTCCAAAAAAAATTTAATTAATTTTTGTGTTGGTAACAAAGAGAATGAAGAGAAATCCCGAACGTAATATATTAAAAAAATGAATAAACATTATTCAAACAATGTGAATACAAAAATAGGACAAAAGTTATCAAATTTACATCATTAACTTGTTTTTGAACATGGGATTTTTTATTTTTAATTACAAAACGAAAGGAACAGGTTTGAAAAATGTTTACTTTTATTCAAGTCATTTTTTTAGCAGTGTATTATAAAAAATGGTTGTAAATTAAAATTGACAAGTTTATTTACATAATATCAATTGTGAGAGAATTCACGTTTTATGGTGCAGTTGAACAACACACTAAATTTACATTGAACTGTTTTGCAAATTCAAGTTTTTAGCTGGTTTGCTGAGCAAAAAAGATTAAGATAGATGCCAGTTTATTTTAATTTCGCACTTATTTCCCATTCTCTAAACTTATTTTATCGTTGCGAAGATTTCTCTTTTACTCACTTGTTTTAGCTCTTACTCAACTTAGTTTAATCACGTGCCTTCTCATCTTGGCGATTTCCATTTGTTTTTTCGCATTATCCCTCAACTCTAATTCATTAATTAATTCTGTTAGTTCTTTTCCAGAATCGCTTCCTTTCTTTAGTGTCCTCATCTCTTATTCGTACGACACACTGCTTCTGGATCTTCCTCATCTAGGCTACTCATTAATTAAAGTAATTACTAAATAAATTGCAATTACACTAATGGACCGAGCGCATCAAACTTATGTAATGCCTAGCAATCACATTTCTTGACGAACAATACAATAGGCAAAAAAACATGTAGTCACTTTAACTTAAGTGAACTCATTCAAGTTTTCAAATGATATTATAATAAATAATTAAATTGCTCTCGTTATTTATAGTTTTTCTTAATACAAACTAAAGTTTTGTATATTAAAATTTAGATCCTCTGTAAAACAAAAAATATATTGCAAATATAATTTAATTATACTTTCAATATATTCTTCGTTTAAATAATTCATATCTTAATTTTGAGAACATAAAATGTAATATTTGGAAATAATTTTTGTGAATATTTCGTAATACATAAAAAATAATACATTACATAATAGTAAAATAAAATGAAAGTGATTTAATTTATAATTTATAGATTATTTTCCGAAAATTGCTTTAAAATTATTTTAAAATCATTTTTTTGCGTACTAGACGTTTATCGGATTTATTTTTTTTATATATATAAATAAAACATTTATTTTAAGCATTGAAATTCATGTGATATATCAATGCACAGAGATTTTTCTTTTAGTGCATACAAATAGTTTTTTTGTTATAAAAAATGCATTTATACCCAAATCTACCCAAACTAAACTTTTTCGTTCAACGTTGTAAAACAAATAAAAAAATTTAAACTCGTATTAATCAAATTTTCTTTGAGCTATTTCTGCTTTAATATTTCAGTAATTACTTTTATTATCAAGAGTACAATATTAATTTTTTTTTTCGTATTTTGGATTAAATACAATTAATTTACGAAAATTTAATCATGATAAACCTTTATATTATCCGTAATTATGATCTCTTTTCAATTATCGTAAGAATATCTGACTTTCAATAATAAGATAAATTGCGAAACAGTTTTAATAACAAATTATTTAATTATGATCGAAAAATGTATCACATTTTTTGACATATTTCAGCTCATAAAATTAAGAACTTTTGTTATAAATGAACTTGCTAGAAGGGAATTTATTTGTACGTAATTATTATTAAAAACAAACAAAAATAATTTTTACTATGTACAGAAGAGTTTTGGATAACTTTAAGAGACGGATTTTTTCAAGGCTTCATTTCAAATGAATTTAAGAATTAAATTTTGTTCTTCTCCTAAGTAAATTTAAGGCAAAGAATGTTCAATCACAAAGGTTGGTAAAACTCGTGAAACGCCTGTCACTGATATAAATGCTTTAAATGTCCGGACAAATATGACAGATATAATTCTGCGGTAAGTAGTCTTTATAAAAGTACCCCGAGTTGCACACCTGTCGATTCTCATTGGACGATATTGTTATATAGGTACACGTATATTCTTTTGACAAAGCTATATAAATCTGAAGTTTGTCTGTAAGAAGATTATTTTGATAGAGAGCAAAGGCTAGCTTACATGAAACATTTTATTCATTAAAAGAGATATACAGTATTTTACAGC
Organism: Idris sp. 1 HC-2018; assembly: GCA_022817325.1. NCBI lineage: Eukaryota > Metazoa > Arthropoda > Insecta > Hymenoptera > Scelionidae > Idris > Idris sp. 1 HC-2018. The sequence goes on along the minus strand of JABFPM010004332.1, from coordinate 8,039 downwards.
AATGACAAATGTTTTGTTAACTACAAAGTATTAAGTTCTCATATCTTCATATCTGTAATTAACATGAATTTATAAGTAGATAAGTATTTTTTGTAAAAGAGTAATTCTAGCGTAGTGAGAAAAACGTTTACATTTTGTATCAGTAACTAAATGACATTATAATTTGTGACTCTACGTTATTCAATTTAGAACTATGTATAGGGTAAAATTTTGCGTGAATGATTGCTTATTTGTCGGATGTGGAATAGCTCATACGTGTTCGGAGTCGTACAAACGTGCGAATTCGTGCGCAAGATATTAAGATGAGACGCTCGAGTTAATTGCAAATATAATTAGAAGTTGGAGTCATAAGCGGCTTGCCGTTGGGTAATCAGCATGTTCTCACGACCTCGATTGTCTATAAAGTGGATCGCAAGCGCGAAAGTAGCGAAACTCATTGCTAATTATCCGTAGAGCGGCGTTTAATTAGCCTACCCCTGGCCTCTCGTTTGTCCCGCGGAATGACGTAGAGTAGCAGATAAGTGCGCGTACACGTTTCGCGATGCGAAATTAGGTTGGCGTAAATTTCAATGGACCAGTGCACACACCAACTCTTCGCTCAAAAACATTACCTTTTTGTTTTAACTGTGCTTTAATCCGACTCTGCTGCAGCCGATAATGGTTCTATTTTGCATAAACATATGGGAAATGGTGCGATGCTCGTCAATTATTGCCGCTCGTTGCTTCCTAATGATGGATTTTAACCCCGCGTATACTATATGTAGATGCAGATGGCACGTTTTTACTCTCTTTTATATCGATTTCCGCTAATTCACCAGAACTTTATCAAGTAGCTGTTATTTAAACCATTGTATCTACAAGTGGCTGCGCTAATTTGTTTTTTAATTGGAGAGATTCGGGTAAATCATGATATTCTTACTTGACTATTGGTTCTGTGAAATTCATTTTGTATTAGTGCCAACTTGTTGGATTAATATAAAATTTGAAGAAGCTTAAAATACATTTTTTTTATAACAAAGTAAAAGGAATAATTTTTTGATGAAAATAAATTTATTGGAAAGTTTTTCTATGGAGAAATTTTTCTTTAGTATTTTATTTTGAGTTTAAAAGAATGTTTTTATCTAATTTTCTGTTTGTTTTTCAAAAAAAATATTTACTCGTTTTATAACTGCAAGTTCATCATAATTTAAGTTGGAAAAAAGTTTGATTTCAAACTATCGGTTTTTGCAAGGTTCGCGTAATTTTTTTAAAACAAAAAAAAATTTACAAAATTGTTGTCAGCGGATCAAACAGATGAAAATGATCTTTTTCACTCGTGCATTGCATACGGCCACATTGGTAATTCCGTAGATGAACGATTCCAGTATAGAACCCTGTCACAAGTGAGACAGGTGCGATGAAAAGAGAAAGGGCGAATTATTCGACCAGAATTGGCTTGTCGGAGGAAGGATTTGGACAAGGGGAATTGATTTTAGCACGGGGTTTTATGAAATGAAACCTGGCTGAGCCGATGCCATTAACAACGATAAAAATAATCCAATCCGACATTTGTTTGATCTATCAGCATTTATATTATTCCGAAATGTTGCGCCGATGATTACTGTATTTTTCCTTCTTTCATTTTTTTTGATGCGAGACGTATTAATTGATGACTGTGTCAGAATTAATTGCTTGAATGCAAAAAATGATCTTGTTATGATACTGCCGCGTTATAATTTTTGCGAATAAAAAGTGTCATTTTTTGATGAAACTGATTTTGGATAAAAAAAGGAGAGAATATTTGCGTAAATTTAAAGGTTTGAAAAAATATGTATGTCTTTGAACGGCACAATAGTTTTGTGTCAACAGCGTTCTCGAATGGAAGACAAATAGTCAAATATTTGGGAAGCGATCGAATTTGGAAAATAGTCTGACTACTGGCGCATGTTAAATAGTTAATTGGCGCTGAAATTGCATAGCGTTCTGTCAATAACTGATCTATCAATCATGTTTTTTTGTTTTTTTTTTCGCCAGATCTCTGTGTCTTTTCAAATGTTGCTTTTTGTCTTCCTTCTAACCTAGCTATTATAAATGTTTACTTTTTTGCCTCGGGTGTAGCTCAACTTTTTTAATATAGATTGTACACTTAGATTTCCATGTTTTGTACGTGTAAAGAAGGCCTATACATTGTCTCTCATTTGTGTATTCGATTATAACTTTTTCAATTTCTTAAAGCAAACTTTTGCGAAATGCTAAACACAGCTTAATGAGAGTTTATAAGGACAAACCAAATTCATATATATTTTAATCAACCAACCATAAAATATAAATGTAAACAACCAACAGTTAGTCTTCTGAATTTAAATGTATATCATATTTTTGCCTCAAGTAATTCTCGAACAAGAAACACATTTTGTAAAATGTAATAATAGCAGGTACTTTTTGTTGTAACGCAAATCCGTATTTAGACGAAAGGTACTTTGGCTCGGTGAATCCCCCGGTAGCTAAACAATTGTCGGGGTATAATTTTTGCCGGAAAATAAAAGAGTTTAGGGTAAGTAGGGACTGCAAATGTAGAAATTTTGCAAAGCTTCAACTTAATCGGGGCTTTATTGGCAAAATAAAGGCAGTTCTCCGCGCCTTGGCAAATATATTCGACAGGATGAGGACGAGTACGCAACATTTAACGGAACGTTTAACGCGCTCTTGTTGCGCTCTCAGCATCCGGCATTTTCCCGTAAAAGGATGAAGTGGCGTATATTTATACCTCTCGCAGTGAGAGTGAGTGTATATATACACTCTCGGGGGCCGCTTGGTTTATATTCTCAAAATGTTTTTCACCTACACACAGTCGGCATCGCGCTACATAATTTTCACTCTTTCACTTCATGAGCTGTTCGAGCACCATATTTGCAGCGCATAATACCACTCGTTTTGCGAGTTTTACGTTTCTCGTTCGACGGACGATGGATTCCCTGGCAAAATTCAACGGGAATAAACATTTCGAGCCACGAGCTCTGAGGCTATTATTTTTATATCGTCGCTGATTCCTTCGAGTGGTAATTCTTCGTGATTTACATGTCGAGAACACAATTTGCATTGCTTCGATAGCTATCATGGGTTTCATTTTTCCTGTCAAACGCGACGATTTATTTCATAATTCGGGTATTATAGTAAATCACCGCTTTAAACAAGGCTTTTCGTTTTCTGCCCTCTTTTAGCTTTACAGCTTTTATGTGATGATTTTTCGCAATTTATTTCATAAATTTGCTCTCTGAGTGAATAAAAAAAAGAATTCACTAGCTTCGCAATTCGCAAGCTTTTTTGTTTAGATTTAATAACAAAAAATATTAGTCCAACAATATGTCAGTTGAAAGCATAGTTAATACATTTATTTGATCAATGAAACATATATTTCTACAAAATAAAAGTCATACATTTTGTTTGAAATTTATTCACGATATTTTTCTGTGCGAAATAAAAATCTTTGAAAATATAAATTTTTTTTTCGTTTAAATGAAAATTGACAAGTTAAATAACAAGAGTTCAGTTTACCCTCAGAATAAAATTGAAGGATGTAGCTGAACAACTTGTTCTCATTCATAATAGCGGTATCGCCTCAGTCACGTAGCACATTTTGACGTTATTTCAAGATCGGAAGAGGAAACGATTGCAAAAACGTTAGCTCGATTACAGCAGCTCGGTACAGTGTCTGTCTGCCATTTGCTACCAAAATTCAAAACGAAATTATTATTTTCCTCGGGAAAAAGCTTACTCTTAGAACGCAGACACGTGTGCTGTCAAGTTGACAGCAAAAAAAGTTCGACATGAAAAAATTTGCCGACTTCGGACATCAGACTCCATTCGTTCAATTGTTTATGAATAATCAATGTGCGTTACGTGAATAACTTTTGTTTAAGTTTGAAATAAAAGTGTATAACTGAAATGACATGTAAAATTAAAAATTGATCTTTATGCAAGAGTTACGAAAATTCAACAGATAAATAGTACACAAATTATACTCAATCAATAGAATTATATTGCAATTATGTTGCAAAAATGATTCTCCTTTTTTAATAAACAAACTTCAAAAATCTTTTTGCTAATTATTAACTTCTGCGCACAAGTTCTCATACGTAAGTGATATTATGAATATCGCATTATGTACATAACATTGATCACTGCAAGGTGTTCATAACATAATTCAGCATTAGCATACACTAAGAATTTTGTTCGAGCTGTAGTACTTGTAAGTTTGCTGCTCTTCGAGAATGCGCGATACTATACGTACGAAAAGCCCAAGGCGTCGCGCCATGGTCGGTCTGGCGCGCTCTGTACTTACCGCGAAATGAATCAAGTCTCTGCTTCTAAAGTCGGCAGGTGCTTATTACTCACTTGCGACTCCCCCGGCCTTGTCTTTCCACCGAGTATATCTGCCTTTCTTCATTCCATATATCCTCGCAAACCTCTCTCGGCCTCAGGTCATACGAAACATCACGTTTGGTTGAATCCCTTCATCATTTACAATACCAAATAGGTAATTTGCGAGGAACCGATGAATTTGGACCTCTATGTTGCTTTTGATCTGCACACGACAAGAAATCATAAGAAATAACTAAAATTTCAAAAGAATGTCTAAAATTTAAAGTTACAAGTATCTTGCAAGTGATATAGTTTGATAGAAAAAATTGTGTATACGGTAAAATTAAAAATGTTGTTAGAACTTCTGGCACCACTATTAACGTTTTATTCTATCAGCATAATACTTTTTTTCTTTTCACCAGCTGAATATTCATGGGCGCATAATTTTGTATTCTGCCAGATTATACATATTAACGTCGGCGATCCATAGAAATGTGTCTATTTGTTCTTAAGTCTTGCCCTGAGCGACGAATCCGATCTTTTGACTTATCTATATACCCTCCCCCAATAGTCGCATAACATTTAACTTTTCATGGATCAGATTAAGAGTCCAGCTCTCGTCTGCAGAGATCCCTGCGGCAGGATCAGATATGTGTTACGGATCATATATGTTGGACCACTTTAAGCAGAAATCGTAAGAAGAGTAAGTATAATAGACATTCTCGTTTGAAAGTGATTGCGGTATAGGTCATTAAAAGGCTCTTCTTTATAATCGTGCATGCTTTAATCGGAGAAAGATTGTTCGAAGTTAATTTTGCAAAAACGCGCCAGTGAATTTACTTTAAATAACTTTTATATAATTAACTGTTGACAAGCACAACAAATATCGATTACAAATACATATTTTATAAAATTCTAAAAAATAAATGTAATTAAACTTAAATTGCAAACTAAAAGTTGAGATCATTTAATCATTTTAAATTATTTGGTTTAAAGTTTGTAATTAAAAACTAAAGCATTTTGATACTTTCTTCGTGAATTTTTTTATTATAAAGATGGTGCGCTCAATATCTGTAATACCACTGAATTTAATTAGAATTTTGTAACTTTTTTGCCGTTCAAATTGTGTCGTTGATACTTATAACCGCGAGGATTTTTTGGATCCTCCTCAGTAGAGTATTAAGCTTTTCTAAAACGCGGAGGCGAGGCCGGTTGCCGTTAACTAAGCCGGCACCGAGTCTCGGCGCTTTTCTTCTCTTGGAAAAGAACAATGGGCAGATTTGAACAGGAGCTATTACACGTATGTCGGGCAGCTACCTAACTGCCGGCCAGCTTTTGCCTCTGAATAAAATGAAATAAAACATTATTATACGAGGTTTCCTGCTTTTGAGTCGGCACCGCAGATTTTCTCCGCGTGCTGCTGAAAAGATGCCCCCGACCGCATCTACCATTTTACAAATGTTAATATGCGCACTGCGGATAAACACGACGAAATTGCCGTGCTAAGTTGAATGCGATTTTTGTGCGCGGATTGAATTGTTCAAGAGCAGTTGGCGGACTTACTTGCAGCAGGATAATGGGCTAGATACGCTGAATGTGAGGGACGTATATGTATAATTTCTGTGCGACGGAGTTGGCTACGAGAAATTATAATGAATTAGGCGGCTTGACGTTTTGTTTCACTAGCGGCTTTGTCCTACACTTAATGATACCTTTAATATTTTGCTTTGTTTTAAATTATTTTAACTTAAATCATATGTTTCATTATTAAACACAATATTAAGAGTAGTCGTAAATTAATTTTTTTATTCATTTTATTTAATTGAATATAAAAATTTGACAGTGTCGTGGTTTTTATAATGCTTGCTCAAGTTATAAAATATTAGATGTATAAAATTTTATTTCAGTTGATGCACTTTTTCATGTTAATGTTTAATTCCATTTTTCGTCTTTAGAAAATGTTTCACTACTGAAAAAAAAATAATTAATAACACAACTCGGAGAAAAAGTTCTGGAAACATGAGTATTTCCGTACACATTAAACTTGAATAAAGCAAACTTGCGTACCATCGCCAAAAAACAATATCGACATTAATGGCAAGGAAATTTTCTAAAAGCCGTCATATTTAATAGTTACTTTTCATAGTAGAATTGAAAATTTGTACACAAAAACCACCCGGAAGCGATTTGTACAGAACCTAAATTAAGGTAATGGCACAAGTTGCGGCCGATTTTTGTTGTTTTTCTTTCTTTCAAATGCAAACTTGTACATGCGCGTATCTAGCAAGCACTTCATGCATATACTATTCACCTTTAACAACGAACTGCATTGTTCTGGCCTGTTGTTTTTTTTCTTCGTTCCTTACGTCGCGAGTGCAACTTCGCTGGCTTTTGTTCAAGCGAAAACGCAATGAGGGGACACGTTCATTGGCTCGTGCTTGCCGAAAGCCGAGTTACAACATCGTCCGTTGACGTTGGGATTCCGTTCTCCGCGAGACCGAACAGCGACAGAGTAAAAACAAATAATCCCTAAGCACCGGAATAAAGCGTCGGTAAGGATGACGAATAGTCGAGACAAATCATCCAACCAAATGTGTCCTTTTTGCTCGCACATTTTTTCGGGGTTAAATAGCAGTCGAGATATTTAAAAGTACAGTGCAGAAATGAAGGGTAAATCTGTGGATTTTTTAGGTCGTGAACGTGCGCTAGTTGAACAATTAAAAAAGCTATAGAAACGTGGACCGTTTGCTCATTACCTCTCGACTAGAAGTTTCGGATTAACATTCTGGGATGTCATGGAAAATATGCAAATGGGCATTCAGCATTGAAAGCTGAGATCCAACATTGAGAATTAATTTGAGTATTATTCAAAAATGGCAACACAAAGACAAGCTTTTCATACATTTATTTTTCAACTTGGTTTTTACTCTTTTATTTGAATGAAACATTGATAGGCTTGTTACACTGTAAAGTTTTGCATTGAGCCCTGTAAAAACATTTTGCCAGCCCTAAGAAATATGGTTCAAACATACAGAGATAATGATAGTAGTTATACTGATATCTCGATCTGCGTTAACATAATAATAGATCTTGTCTTCTCAGTGCCGCGTTATTATATTGAAATTACCATAAATCACGCACCGAATATTCTTTGCATACATTATCACCAGACATTGTACTTTTCGTGTTGATTTTTGAAAACAATGTTTTTTGGAATAGTATCTGAAATAGTATTTTTATTATATTTATTAATATGTTGAGGATTTATTAAGATTTATTATTACATTTAAAGATTTTTTAATACTTTAAATTAAATTATAGTTCAAAATTCTTATTATCATCATTTTGATTCACGTATGAGTAATTGAAAATACTTTTAAAAAGTGTATCAATGTGAAGAGCTAAAAATTTTACTTTGAAAATGAATTATTAAAATGAATAATTATGAATGTTTTAATCATAGTAGTTATTTTCATCATATCTCTAGACATCATCATGAATGGTCATTTTCTAGATGGTTCGTATAAAATAATTTATTTCTGTAACTTATTCACAGTAACAAAATGATAATGCTGCGTAATTTGTTTTATTCTGCCGAATTGTTATTATATGCAAAATATAAGAGTAATAATATTGAAAAGGAATATTTTTCTGAAACAAATTTTCCATCCCAAAAGCTATCGTAATCTGAACAAGTG
>JABFPM010004331.1:0-12813 GCA_022817325.1 Idris sp. 1 HC-2018 | reverse complement strand
AGAGCATTATTTGCAGAACAGAGAAATTTTGAAACAGTCATCTATTCTTTCGTATTTTAATAAAATTTAATTTTATCAAACCATATCTTGTCTAATGCAAACAATTTATTTCGATATAAACACAGATCGTTTTTAACGATGATCGGTTTTAACGAGCAAAAATTGACGGTCCCTTGAATCTCGTTATAAGAGGTTTCCACTATATATATATTCGAAAATAATTTTTTTTTGTATTAAAATAACTCTAACTTTGATTAATTCTATTAACCGTACGGGATATTTTTGGAGATAAAAATACAGTATCTTACAAAATGTTTGATAATGTCATTATTTTCGACTGAATAGAGATTTTTATTAGGGTTTGTCGAATGAAAACACTATTTTATTTGGATCTTTCGGAAGGTATTTGTTCAAAAAGACCTATTAGTATTAATTAAAATATGATTTGAACACCGAATCTCCAAATAAAAATCTCCAGATTGGTTGAAATATTTCAAAATTGTTTTTGCAATAATAGGCTAATGCAGTGAAACCATATTACGATAAGAGTTTTTTTTCATAAATTTCCCCTAGAACCAATAGCGGAACGTATTCTAAGTAACGCGTAATAGTATCCTCAATAGTTATCGGATTTTGGTAATATGTGTAAACCAAGTTTCATATTATTGTATAATCATTAACTTTATATGACATAGAACATGTTTTAAAATTTCCCCCCCAAGTAACATGTAACTTTTTTGTATAAATCTAAGACTAATATTGTTTCTACGGGCAGAGAGGGGAGCTATTTTTTTAATTGAACTTTTTTTTGTTACAAAATTAAATGAATTTGGCATCTTTGATTTTGTTAAGAAAAATTTAATGATAAAAATTGTATTTCTATTTACTGTAAAATGAATATATTCTGTGGTCGGGTTTCTTATCAAAGAATCCCAAATATAAGCATTTATACAAAAACACGGGAAAAAACCTTGCGAAGTAGAAAATGAAAACAATGTAGCAGGAAAATGTTTATTTCTTGTGAACAAATAAAGTTTTTTCTGAAAAAATTGATATCATTTTTTCAAATAAAAATAAGTATATTTTAAATATTAATTTGTTAACTAAAAAACTATTAGGTACTTTTTTGCTCAGGAAAATCAAACGTATGCATATATAACATATAATTAGCGTGTAAATATAGCTTTTTCGCCATTAGTTATTGTAAACAAATTCAAAACTTTAAAATATAACATTTTTACTTGAATAATTTTGATCAATTTTGGTTTTTAAAATAGATAAGTTTAGATAAAAAATAATAAATCAATTAGTTGTTAGCTAAAAATTATCTGTCAATATAAATGAAAAATTGGGAATAAGTAAAGTTCATGGCTTTGAATAATGGTCCAGAGTAATAATTGTCCAGAGTAAAAATTTTGCAATCTTCAATTCAGTTCATAACAAATTTCAGATTACAGTTTACAAATCTAGGGATAAACAATTGAACATCTTATTCGAATAGATATGACTATGCATGTAGATTTATATATATATATATATGTTTTTTTTAAACTTTGCTTGATATTGTTATTAGAATCAAACTAGGATGGCACAGTGGATTCTGTTGGAATAAAGCAGCAATGTATCCATTCTATATTTCTGTATTCTTTTCAAAGTAAATTTAACCGTAAAATAGTGTCTTTAACAACTCATAAAAATACAATTTTGTTTGCTTACGAACAGGCCTTTTTGATATTTAAATTATATTTTAAAAAATAAATCCAAAATTATATTTATTATTTTCTAGTCGTAATTTAAAATTTAAAACACTAATAAACTAGTACTTGTTTATATATGCAAGGATTTCAAATTCATTACTGCAGAAATTCATTGTCTATAAGTCGAATTAAAATTGAAAATTGTGTTGTTCCGATCGTATTTGGCTGCAATTTTTTAAAGCAATCTAATGTCTTATTATTGAACTAATATCTTTGGCTTTGAGGAAAATGCAGTTAAGCGCCAAAAAATTTCTTTGTAAGTTATTTTCACAAAATACTCTACATAACAATACTTTTCGTTGTATCAGATAAAAAAAGCATTTTACTGTGTCTGTTTCAAGTAATTCAAAAAAATGAAACCAGTTAAGCGCCACTTTTGAGGATAAACCAATTAAGCACCATTGAAGGCAAGAAGAGGTCAGTTTTTCGCATATTATTAAACAACTATTTTCGGTATTTTGAGGTGCTAGAAATGATATTTCGAACAAATTTTATGATTAAATTAAGCAATAACAAAAAATAATTTTCAACTTAATTGGCAAATCTCGAAATAAAAAAGTGAGCCTTTAACTGCTTTTTCTTCAAAGTCACATATATATATAATATTAAATAATGCATTTACAGCTATTAAATTTAAAACAAAATCACCTAAATTATAAAATGTACAAGTTTAATATTACAATAAACAAAAGCATATTTTTAATAGATTCTGATGCTATTCATATTGATCATTTTATTTACAATAAACATAAGTGTCTTAAATTTATAATATAATAATGAAGATTAACATAGTTCCAGTTTTCTTTTTTAATAGCAGGAAAATAGAGATTTCATTAAATTAATTTAATAATTTAAACTACTTAAGTATTTCAGATGTCTGATAAAGCAAACATACTGATTAAATTTCATAGGAAACTAATCCTTAATCTCATATAACATTTTTTTTTAAAAAAATATGGAAAATCGAATAAATATAAAATAAATACAATATTATAATACAAAATTATATACTAAGTTTAAATGAAATTGATTAATCTCTCTTCTTTTAGAACACATGGTTAATTTCACACTAGACTTCTTTTTTGCTTGATTCTACGACTTTCGTCGATTTCGTTTTTGCACATATTTCCATGTGCATGTCCAGCAATTTCTTTTGCCTCAATCTATAAATGCATAATTTTCATAATAAGACTTAATTTTGAATTAAATGAATATATACAAATATTTAATAAACAATGAGTTGTGTAATTCATTAAGAAGAAATTGATAGCTGCTAATACAATTACATGCATAATATTGAATTTCAATTAAATTGATAATAATTTTTACATCTATAAAGTGGTTAATTTTTATTCGTGATAAAATTTTGTAATTTTACTTAAATATAAAAAAATGATGATTCAAATATAAAATAATTTACCTAAAACTGCGTGGACAAAATTGACACTTTAAGGAAGGCTCTTTTTTAGATATTTGCAAATCTTCATTTTCATGCATCAGGCTATCTGATCTTTTTGATGAAGTGGTGGTATTGCATGTTATATTGGCAGTTTGTTTTTCAAGTTTTTTTGTTGGATTTTTGTTTTTATTTTCAGTTTTAGGTTTCTTTTTACCTTCAAAGCTAACACTAGTTGTCGAATTAGATAATTTACGTTTCGTTAGTCTTTTGACCTGCAGATACCAATTAGTGCAAATATTTATCAGAAGTTATGAATATATGAAAATTATACAAGAAAAAAAGGAATAATTATAATAATAATAAATAGGAGAAATGCAACTGAATACCCTATTGGTATATCTACGTTATAATTGTATTATCATTTGAAGATAATCGTTTTTAGCAAAAAACTTAAGATTTAGTAATAATTTAGTTACTTCATGATTAACAAAAATAAAGCCTTTTCACAGCACCTGTGCAACATTTTACTTAGGTAATAACTAAAGTATTACCAAGCTTATGTTTTCCAAGTACAGTACCGTCAGAAAGTTCTTGAACAACCCTTCGAAACATAATCTTATTTCAAAGTGATATAATTTTACAACTTAACTATGAAATGTCATTTCTAAATAGAGTTTTAAACAATTTAGACAAAAAACTTTCCTTCTGAAAATGATTGTTTATCAATTTTTAGTTTAGATAATTTAACTTAAAAAAACTGAAACAATAATTTTTTAAGGCTTTTCAAATCAATATAAAACTTGGCTAATGCTTTCGTGAGGTCTAATATGAAGTGCAAATGAAAGTATAATTCAAAAGATTTTCAGGGGAAACAAATTTTTCGTCACACATGTACGCAAAACATGATTTTGCTCCCTCAAAAGCAAAATTTGATTTCACTCCGTAGGGAGTTTTACACAGTTTTGTTTTGCAAAATCTTGTTCTTGCTTGCACTTGGAACTAAAAATGTCTAATAATTTCAAATAGAAGGTTGGGAAGCTTATTGTCTAAACTTTTCAAAGCTCTATTCAAAAAAGACTTTACAGTTGACTCGAAATTGTATAAATTTTAAATAAGAGTACGTTTCAAAGGTGAGTACACGAACTTTCTGAATGTACTGTACCCGTGATAAAAGTTCCAGGAAATTCCACCGAAGAAAACTTACCCTGTACTTGCCTGGAATTTTGTCATGAAAATTTCCAGTTTTTACCGTGTTTTTCCACTAAAATTTAAGCGCAAAAATATTACAAGGCTGGAAAATCTCAGTGAAACATTGGAAATTTACATTTTGTTATTTTCAGAACTTTGCGGAAATCTTTTTACGAAAATTTCTGAAAATATTAGTAAAATGTAAATTTCCATTGTTTCACTGAGATTTTCCAGCCTGTAATATTTTTGCGCTTAAATTTTACTGAAAAAAACACGGCACAAACTGGAAATTTCCATGACAAAATTCCAGGCAAGTACAAGGTAAATTTTCTTCGGTGGAATTGCCTGGAACTTTTGACGCAGGTATATATTAATGCACTTAATACATTTTTATATTTAGTTACAGTGTCCGACAAAAGTTTTCGGACACTTACTTCAAAGTTCTGAGAATAACACTTATATATAAATATCTTTGTGAAAATTCAATATAAATGCATGAAAATTTGACAGCTTGCAGATAAGATGTCCATCTTTTGGTAAAATTTACTTTCGGTTGAGTTTCAATCCTCTTATTTTTATTACTAAAATGAGATAAATAGATAAAAAAAATTTTTTTTTTCCTAAAAATATTTTTTTTACTTTAGATTTTATATTATTTTAGAATAAATTTATATTATTTTATAATTGATATTTTATTATATTTCATACTTTTGAATACTTTAAACCTGGTCAAGGTAAAATTATTATATTAAATTTGGTTTTTTAAATTTGTTTATGTTCGGTCACAAGAAAATTTACATTTTTGTGTGAAAAATAAAAAAATTACAAAATGCGATAAATTTCTAAAAAATTATCCAAATCGCAATTTTTTCAAAACTTGATATAAAAGTTTGAATTTTAAAATAATTTAGTTCATTTGAATGTACCATTTGAATTCCGACTCCTAAGAGATTTTTAAGCGTTTTCACAACCTTGAAGCAAGCATAAACTTTTGTCGGGCTCTGGAGTTGCACAAGGATAATTTATTATAACATATTTAAATGTTTATTTACTTCAATCCGATCGTCATCCATTTTTTGTGATTGGATGTTTTTTTCCTTCTGAAGTCTTTGTTCTGTTACATCCGAATTTGGGATATCAATATAATTCACTGCAATATATGAATTTTTGAAAAGTACACTGAAAACCCGAGCTTGTAGACTTTACTAATTTAATGTAAAATTTACGAAAAATTTGTACATTTTAAAACAAATGTGTAAAGTTTACGAATTCGGTTTTTCAGTGTAATTAAAAATTTTATAATCAATTAAAATTTCAGTAATAAAATTCGTACGAAAATCATCATCATCGAATAATCCATTATCTAACGAAGAACATGACTCTTGATCTACATCATTTCCTACACTGTTCAGTAATTTTTCTGATTTCTCATTATTTTCAATTTCCTGTTGATTATCCTCTTCACTTTCTGATCCTGCATAGACTTCATTATCTTGTTCATTTTGAACTGCTTCATTTTTTTCTTCTACTTCTTTGCATAGCACTATAAAATAACAAATTTTAATTAAAGTATTACAACAGAAGACAAATGTAATAGAAAAAACATCTAAAAATTATTGTCTACAGAATATTGTAAGGATATATCAGTTAAAACTAAAGAATCTCGAGACTTGGATTTTAAATATTAATTGAAACAAATATATAAATCAGGATATTCTCAAAATTTATTTTTGAATTTTCTAGAATCCTTGAAAAAATTACAGTTCAGATACAAAATTGTCTCATTGCATCGTAAACATAAGTGAAGTTGGACAGTGATTTATAATGTCCTTAAATTATTTTTTATACTAAAATTAATTAGATCGGACTTTTAAACCTTTTTTCAATATTACATTATAACTATGTTATATCAAGTTAATTTAAAAATGGAATAAATAAATAAAAATGGATTTTATGAGAGTTTACATTTACTTTACAAAAATATTGAAAAAAAGATAAACAGTTTATATATTTATAAATATGTATATATTTCTTTAATTCAACAAGATTACACCTTCTTGAACCAAACATGGAGGTTGCATTCACTAAACCAACGAGTTATTTTTCAGAAATAAAAGCTTGATTTGATTGCGATAAAAAGTAGAAAAACATTTAATGTTTTGCATTTTCTGTTCTCAACAGTTTCCAAAATTATAAAGATTTCTTAAAATTATTATTCGACACTTTTTAATTTAAAGTTTTTGTTGAATGTACGCAATACAAGTTTAGAAGGAAGCATAATTTTTGTTACGTAAACAAATTCATATCTTCTGTCCAATAATAAAATTAAATTGAAACATTTACTTTTAAGATATGATGCCTTCTCCCCGACAACTTTGCTGACAGTAAGTAAAAAAGTTGGAACCTTCAAAATGCCTTTATCTAAATCATCCCAGTAAGATTCGTACAATTCATCCTTTAAAACATCTTTTTTATTTCTACGAGGATGCTCTGTTCCATGCTCGTCTTGTTTCAACAGCAAATGATACTTTGCAGCAAGTGCTAATAATAATCCTACAAAAGTTGTAAATTTCATAATAATATAGTATATTTTTAAATTTAATAAGTTCTACCAAAAATTATTTATTATAAAATGTTATTTTAAAGAATTTTTTTTGTATGATATAATTCATTAATTATGTAAACTTCAAATGTGAAAAGATTACTTATTATTCAGCTATATAAAAAAGATATCAATGTTTAAGATAATCAAATTCTGCATTTGACTTAATTTCATTTATTACAACTCAAATATTGAAATTCACAATGAATGAGGTCATGAAAATCAAAATCGCTGTTTCAATATTTTTTAGAATAATTTAAAATGCCAGCACACTTTTCAGAAATTAGTTGGTGTTTTTTGCAATTTGTTTATGAAAATTAACAATTTCTTGTTTCTGAGTATACTATACACTGTACAGCTTGTTAATGTAATTTTAAATGTATTCGTATTTGATCAGATTGACTTGAAATAAAAAACGTCGATATGATTACAAAAAAAGTAATAATTTTAACAATACATATAGTTGTGAAACTGAGAAAAATACATGTGCAATGGCTTAAAATAAAAATGAATAGGAAATTTTGATAAGTAAAATTATAGAATTACTTAAAAATTTTCTGGGTGACGGATTAGCTTTTATTTTATTGTTTATCCACATGTGATAACTTTCTAAATTGTTATTGGTACGATCTTCTTTTCTATAACAAGATATGTCTGCTGGAGTCCACTTGGATAACCAGTACCCTCTAATAAATTTAATTAACTCTAATAAATTTGCTAATGCTGATTGCACCATCAAATCGTCTTTACTTCGGGTTTTCAATTTATTCAAATGCTTTTCAATAAAATCTACACCTTTTTCAATTTCTCCGGGTGGAAGAAGAGGTAAAGATAATAGCTGATTTAATACAGAAGTAGTCACTTCCTTCCAAGTCTTATCATTTACCTTAAAATACGAAATCTAATAATATAGCAAAAAATTAGTAAAGTTTTTCAATGGTTATTAATTTTATCTTTGAAATTTATATTTTTTTCACAGACTTAATTCAACATCAAAAATGAAAACACGGAGAGAAATATCTATATTTAAATATCTTAAAGCTAAATCAACTTTATTTAACTATTAATTTTGATTCATCCACATCAAGCTGAATCACTGAAATATAGTTTTCAGTGTGCTAAATAATAATGCTATACATTTAAAAATGTGTTGATTTTTTTTAACTCTGTTGTAATAGTTAACAGTTAAATTTTCAACTATAGACATGAAAGATTTTGATTAATTAATAATATTACGAAAGAACTTCGATTAAAATGTATTAAAATATAACTTAATTTTTTGATTTAATTCATTTTTTACTTTTGGATATCCATTTTTAATTTATTAATAAAAGTAAATACTTTGATTAGTGTAATAACGAAAAAATTACTTTATCGAAAGATGTCAATTCCTCTATTCTTTGTTGAACTCTAATTTCTTTTCCTTTCTTAAAAACACTCTATAAATATGAAATAATTTGATAATTTAAAAAAACAGAAATTGGGAAATTTTATCAAAAATCAGAACTTTCGCAATTCTTACTTGGGTAAAATGAAAGAAGCACTTATTTTTTTCTATTTTCGGGTACACTTTTTCGGCTCCAGTTGCCATGTTTCTTTCAAAATCAGACATAATATTAGTAAATAGTCTGTCTGGCAATAGTTCTTTTATCAGGTTGAAAATTGCTTCATAAGAGCTCAATGTTTTTCTCGTCATGAGAACCCAAATAAATGGAATAGTCTAAAAAGTATTAGATAGAAGTTTATAATTATCTTATAGTATTTTTGTTTAAAATACTTCATGCTCAATTACTATATACAGAATATTCAATTATTTATTTCTTAACTAATTTAAGATTAATTAGATTTTATTCTATTAATAATAAAAAAAAATTGTTGTCAGTTTTAATAATTACAAGAAAAATTGATATAGTGTTTTATAATAGTAAAAAATTAATAAAAAATTTATGACTATGAACTTGTATTTCAATAAATGAAAACATGATTGATTTATTTCTGCTTTTTACTTTGAAACTTGTATTGAAAAACAATTTTGAAAACTTGAATCACCATACTTACCCTGGTGCGGACTTTTACCATAACAGTCACAAATTGCTTTTTCTTCGAATTTGGTGGAAACAATTTTTTTGGAACAACTTTGAAAGTGGCATCTATAAACAAAGTTTTCAATTCATCTAATAATTCGTTCAAATATTGAACCATTTCTTCGCTGTAAAAAGCAACACAAGTATTATCTTGTTCCTCAATCAGAAGTTTTGATTTCAAAGTTCCACGGTTGTAACGATAATTTTCTGAAGAAATCTTCTCGTGAAAAGCTTTTAAACTTTCAACTATTCCCAAACGAATATTTTCGTTAATCCACTTATTAAGAGAGGGTTGCACATGTCTGAAATGTACCCTCTCAGAAGCATTCTTAAATCTGTTTTACAATACAAAGTAATCTTCAGTATTATTGTAATATGTTTCGATAAAAATTTTGAAATTCCTTACAGTATTCAATACAAGAAAACATTGAATTTAATAAATATAAAATTATTGTTAATAAGAAATTTATAAAGCAATAATTACAAAAAACGTATGTTTAAATAATTCATATGTTCTTATTGTAGTTAAAATAATTCCAAATTATAATAAAAGTAAAATAAACAATTTAATTTAAATGTTCCGATTATATAAAATAAATATTTAAAAATAGTAGCAAGTTTGTAATCTTGATTGATTTGAAATTTTATTTTTTTTATCATTTTCTGAGTACAAGATAAAAATACAAAAGATAATTAAAACAATTTTAGTTTATAATAAATAAATCAAAATTTTTTATGTCTTTTTTTTACTTATAAACATAAAAACTTTTATCTCATCTCATAGTTATATTAAAAAATTGAGTTTATAAAAGAAGCTATAAAAATAATTTATTTACGCTGGCAGTTCAATAGCATCGTAATAAATTTTACTTGGTGTTGTCCAACATTTTGATTGTTTCCACAAGTACTGTTTAAATAATAAATCCTCCATTTCTTCTTGAAATACTTCATGAGAGTGACCAATCTAAGTACAATAATAAATAATTACGTCATTACATTCAATTATGTAATTATTGTTATCTCAAGTAAAATACTTTTTCAATACACCATTAGGAAATTATCACTTTTCCGTACGCTTGGATATATGAAAAAGTAATACTTAACAGTATGCTGAAAAATATATAACGCCACTGATGCAGAAAAAATTGTCAATCCGTGACATGACATGTCAACCTCACATTCGTTTATAGTTGCATAATCAATAAGTATTCTAGGATCAGTGTAAATGTAATGAAAACTTTTTATTACTATCTCTTTCGTTTCGCGGTCCCTGGAAGGAATAAACTGCCCATTTTGAATTTTTCCTCTAGCAGTACACTTATGCGATTTTCTGTGTGAGCATTCATAGGTACTAAATA
This sequence comes from Idris sp. 1 HC-2018, assembly GCA_022817325.1. NCBI lineage: Eukaryota > Metazoa > Arthropoda > Insecta > Hymenoptera > Scelionidae > Idris > Idris sp. 1 HC-2018. Next base: position 2,425 of record JABFPM010004331.1, on the reverse strand, counting down.
ATTTGAAATATGAAAAAAATTTGAATTTTATTCAAATTTTTATTTGAATTGAATTGAAAGAAATTATTTGAATGAAAAAAAATATCAACATTTAAGAATAATTTTTTAAATATTTCATTTCTTATATAAAAAATAATATAAAAAACCAGATTAATATAGCGCAGTTCAGTGAAAATTTAAAAAAAATGCTTTCAACAAAACACATAAATGGGCGTAAAGTATAGTACGCATGGCTCATCCTGGCGCCATAAGATAATTTCATTATTTTTGTTTTCGCAAGAACAGTCAGTGCACAGCCACAGCGCACGGCTCAGCAGTGTAGTCGCACTGATGAGCCGTGCGCTGTGCACTGACTGTTCTTGTGAAAACAAAAGTAAAAAAACTATTTCATGATGCCATGATGAGCCGGCGGCACCGCATTTCTTACACTTGCACCAATATCATTTGACATTTTTATAAGAAAATAACTTACATAATTTGAGTGCCATCTTTTAGGTGAACAATTTTATCTTTATGATAAATATGACCTCCGTGTATTGTTTTGGTGTTCAAATCGTACAAATACTTTTTTTTGTGTTCACGAGTTTCTTTATAGTTGCGTCTTTTTTTCCCTGTTACTTTTAACAGTTTCATTTTAAGCTTTCTTTTGCCGAATTCAAAAACTTTTTAATTGTCAAACACGGTTAGGTCAAACAAACTGACAAATATTACAAACAAAAGAAATGCGAAAATCGATGCAAGAAAAAGAAACTGTATTTTATTTGTGTTTCCCCCAGATTTGATATTTATGCGTGAAACTAGTCAAAGCAAATTTCAGTTCGCAAAATTTTTACTCTGGACAATTATTACTCTGGACCATTATTCAAAGCCAAGTTCATCAGATTTTAATTATAATTTTGTTTCACAAAAAAGTATTAGTTTAGGAAATATTTCTATCCCAATTTCTCTATATTCATTTACAATTCATTACTTTAGACTTTTATTTCTTTCCACGAAATTGTCTTCGTTTACACTTCTTAAGTTGACTGTTAAAATATGGAAAACGCAACGAACGTGGTTTACTCTTTATTTTTCAAACTTTTAGAATTTCATTGATCAAAATTACGTGATAATTAATTTTTAAAAATAGTGATAATTGTATTGTTTCATAATTTTATTTATTATCAATATATCGTTTTTATGATGTTTTGGAGTCAAATTAATTAAAAATCAAATAACTGTACAAATTTTGTGATTCACACATAATTCGGCACCGTGCCGGCATGTTCTGGTTGTTTTACTGCTCCTAAAATTTTTATTTGATGTGACAAATTTTCATAAAAGATATTTTTTAATTCATATTATTAGCTTAAGTATAAATCACACACCTTGTATTGTCATTTGATTTGTAATATCTAACTTTAAAGTATTACGTACTTGCTGGGTGTGAAGATTCACATTCGAATCATAGGACACTTATATTCTTAAAGTTAAGATGTGGCTTTTGGAATTCTAGATATTGTTGTTAGATTTTGAAGACTCAGGACTATGCAAATGTTCTAAGTTGAAAATATTCAGGATCGTCTCAAATGTTTTCAGGAACTAGGATCACAATCAACATATTAGCAGGTAACTTAAGTTATCATTATTATGTTTGCAACAACGTTATCATTTTTTTACAATAATAAATGTTTGAGTCTTCAATCCTCAAAATCCAACAAGAAAATCTAGATTTAAGAAGCCTTACTTGACTTCAGGAATGTAAGCGCATTGTGATCCGTATATCTGAATTTTCACAGCAACCAATTAAGTCCTACATTTTTTTAATGAACAAACAATTAAGAGAAGCTTCTTTTCTGTAGTGTCTACTTGAGATCCGTTTAACATCCGACAGAAGAATGTTTTTCAAGAATCATTCTAGGAAAATTGAGAAGATAAACAAACAAAAATAAAAATGGTCTCCGAACGGAGTCCGAGTTTTCAGCTAGTTGGTTTATAAAACTGGACTGGGACCTTCTTAATGGAACCCATGACTAGAACCTTTTTGAACACATTTCTGGTCTGGAACCTTTTATACTGTAAAACCAAGATATGGAATCGCTGCGGTCATAACTGCGGTAATTTACTTTTTTTGGACACACAAACGTCTATAAAAAGATACATAACTCAAATTACACTGGTCGCAAAAAAAACGGGACAAAAAAAATTTAAGAAATTTTGTCTTTTTTCAAAATGCTCTAACTTCGTCAATTTTCATCGTAAAATCTTTTTTTTTTTTAAATTAAAGGTCTGAATATGAACTTTATGAATTTGAAATACAAATTTTGATTTGATCAAGTTAACAGAATCATTTTTTTAATAATAACTCAAGGGATTTTTTAATTAAAAATTCATTAAGTTTAACGTCATTTCTGACAAGTTTTTCATCGGTTCTTGCTAAGTTTCA